>APFE030699642.1:0-13305 GCA_000404065.3 Pinus taeda | reverse complement strand
ATAATATTTTAAATATTTAGATTTAATTAATTGTTTATCTAATTGTTAAATTAACATATTATCATAGATCGATTTAAATATTAAAGTAATTATTTTTCTTTTATTAGTTAAAATTATTAGTATATAACTAAAAGAATAAACTAAATGTTATTAAAAAACCTCATACTATATCAACAACTCAACAAAGAACAAAGGCCAAAGGATACATGACAACAAGAACAAGCTATAAATGAGGGAGGGGAGGAAGGGGAGAAATGACTAGGATGAGAGTGCTGGGACCCAGAAACTACTGATCTTCTGGCCATCCTCTCTATTGAGATTTCTGAGCCTTTTTTCAATCTCAAAGGCTTCCCTAAATTTTCGATGATGGAACTATGAAACTCTATCAATAACACTAGCCTCCTCAATACAAACATGATGTTTGGCTTTCTCCACATGCTCTGCTAAAGCAAAAGACTTGATTCTCCTATGCTTAAGGTCAGTTGCGTGCTCACTAATCATCCTTATCTAAGAGGCTCTAAAATCTAACTAGCGAAGAGGAGATCAATGCATGATCGTTAAGATGGAGATGGCGAATGCCTTTGACCAGGTTAGACATAGTTTTTAGTTGAATGTCATTCAAACATTAGGGATTGATGAGACATTTATAAGCATGATAGCCTTTGTATTGCCTCACCCCAGATTGCTCCGATGGTGAATGATAGGGTTGCTAGCTTCTTCAAATTTTTGAGAGGCTTCCATCATGGCTGCCCCCTCCCACCCTTATTATATCTAATTATGCTTGATGCTCTGAGAACAACTTCAGAGAATAAATGTTCCTATCTCAGCATTCATGTCATCAATTCTGGGAAGGCATCAAAAGCATAAATCACGATGAGTTTGTGGCTAACACAATATTAATGGGAGGTGCCTCTACCACTATAGCTAGGTGCTTCAAAAACATTCTCAACAAATTTCTCACGAAATCTAGGGGAGTCACGAATGATATAAAAAACCAAATATAGAGTTGGAATATCTCAAGGCTAAAAGAAAAAAAGATTGAATAAATTATAGGATACAAAGCTATGAGAGATTGGAAGGACTTCAATTACATAGGAATTCCAATATTCTTGGTCACACTACTCCCTATTCCTGGCAAAAGGTGTAGGATAAAATGAAAACACAAATTGTAAACCATGGTGGGACTTGACTCAATAATGCACGTAGGGAAATCTTGGTGAAATCATTCCTATCGACAAGCCCTTGATATTAGTTCACTACTTTAAAAGCTCTCAAAAGTGTTCTTCATCAAATGGTTATACATATAAGAAAAATCATGTGGAAAGGAGGTAAGAAATATACGAAGAAATACCACTTAGTAAATTGGAAAACAGTCAAAGCCCAAAAAAAATGTGGAGGGTTGGGCATGAGGGACCCGGGAATTGTAAATATGGCAAGAGGAGAAATTTTTTTATTGAATGTCAATTACTAACATGAGTTATTGTTCAGAATGGCCATGTGTCCATTAGATTTGATTCCCCTATATGGTGTATGATCAACTCCTCTAGGGATAATTTGAACAAGTTCTGAGGAAATGGAGCCATCATCAAAATTTTCTCAAATTATGTAATGGGAATTTACCCCAAGAAGTCTCATTCTTGCTTGCTGTATCTCCAGTTCCTCTTCATAAATAGGGGAGTGGAAACATTGGACTAGATCATTGACTGGAATGAGCACGGAGGTTGGAAGGGGTGGCAGTTATAAAAAATCCTCGAGGCTCTTCTCCCCTAAAGAGAAAGGCTCTAGAAAAAGTTTCAAGGGTGTGCCCCGATTGCACTATATGAGGAAGGCAAGTGGGGTTGGTAGAGTTCCAGCTACTCTGATGCAAACCTAAGTTGTATATACCCCAACGATGTAACCTAAGCCACATATACCACAGTATGCAAATCCAATTTCATTTCATGATATGCGTGTCCAAGGAATTCCAAAAATTCCATACTTAGTAAAAATTTCACATAGTCAAGGTTTAAGGCTCTTTAAATAAACTCTATGCAAAAATGTTTGAATTATTTATCCAAAGTTTAAACCTTTCATAAACCTTTAAGCAAAACCTTACAACCCTTCTTAACCTTTGGTTAATTCTTAACTTACCCCGAAATACATCAATCATGCTTATTTCTATTATCATTCCCATATAATAGAAATATCTCATAAACCACACTTAAGCCTTACCTTTCTACCATTTCACAAACCTTTACACATACATTGATGCACTCCTTAGCACGTTAAATATCCATTGTCGATCACATTCCTCGATCCGATGGTTATCGCGTCACCCGATCGCTAACAAACTTAGCTGATATCCATCATTGATCTGTCTCATCCGATCTAACAGATAGCAATTCATCTGCTCGCCAAATAACCTGAAAAACCCTACCGTTTATGTGACCCATTCAATCGAACAGATTTTGCACAAACTCGTGTGAAATTAAGTTCGACTGATATCAGATCGAGAGCAAGAGAGAAAAATGGTTTTCTCTCTCCATTGTATGGTACATGTTAGTCACTAAACGAAATCACCTGAAATTTTGAAAGACCACTTACCACCTTTACAAGGTGTGAGAAACTTCATACCCCTTGCGAATGCCACCCACGTTCTCAATACAAAACTTTAAAGAAGGCGACTTAATAAAATGTTATCGCTTAATCTCTACCATTCACCTTCTTGACTTCATTTTGCATGAATTAATCTTACCCTTCTATCGCACATAACCTCATCCGTTGATTTGATTGATCCAATGGTTCCTATGCACCGTTACGTTCTTTTGGTTCTTAATATGTAATAGCCCATTCAACTTTCTGCCTATGTATTTCTTCTCACCTTACGATTTTCACCTGCTCTAATCTCGATCTCTACTTGTGCCTTTATGATTCTTTCATGTTCGATGTAACATTAAAGGCTTTCTCCGAATCTGTCCGTGCGTAAAACCATAACACTCCTCTCTACACTTCTTTTTTGATTCGGCAACCTACGTTACAACACCAACAACCTACGTTACATAGAATTACTCAAGTTCACACACAACTTACAATTCAAACACACATCGCACAAACTTAGAATCAAGTTATCTTTATTAATAAACAACCATTTACAAACGAATTTCTTCCTCGACTTGATTTTCAATATTAGTGGCCTTTCCTTTCCTGCCCGTACACATAAATGACTAATTCTCTAACTCCTGACTGGCTGACTGACTCTCTACCTCACTATTATACCTTTTAGGCTTACATTTATATAAAAGGTTCTATTTAACCAATTATGGTTCAAATCCTTAATCTACTTAACTAAATCTTGTATATCCTCTAATTCCACTTTTAAGTATAGTAATACCTAAGAATCCTCTCTAGTTCCACAAATCATGACACCACTTTCTAGTCTAAGACTTATAATTGATTTCCAACTCTCTCATCATCACTCATCATCACTCATCATCACTCATGTTATCCTATGTTCAAGAGAATTTACAAATATCCTCACAATATCTAATTAATTCCTATTCTAGTTACTCAAAACATGAATGATTACATACATAGGAATCCAGCTTCCTTGAAAACACAAGACCCCCTAAGTTAACCTAAATTAAAACAAAATTATTGAGCTATATGCTCCTGCGTTACACTTCCAAGGTTAAAATAATCATGATCTCCTAATCATGTGCTTCCAACCTTTGTCTTCCTGCATCCCATAATTTGTTCTGTGATTTGCCTTTGGTTGCTACTGTTATTTGTTGTTGTTCTCTAGTTTTCCACACTTTATGTTTCTTTGCCCCACTAGCTATGCTTTCACAATCTATTCTTGCCTTTCTTTTTTTGTTTCTCGGTCTTCTTACTGTTGCTTTCTTCTGAGGCACCTTTATGATCAATCTTATTATTATTTCAATCTCTATTTCCAATTTATCTTTTGACTGATAACTACTCTACCATTTATTTTTGTACTCTATCCACTCAGCTTCAAACTATTATTTTTTGTCTTCTCTTTGAAGTTGTTGGTTTCTTAATAGTGCCCTTTCATCCTTACCCTCTTGTTGCTTTCCATACAACCTCTCTTCAATATCTAGAAATTTACTTTCACAAAGTAAATTGTCCTCCAATTTCCTTTGTACTTGATTCCTCTTAAATACATCAATATTTTGTTCTTTGATTCCAATATATTTTTCCTCCTCTTCCATATTTACTTGGTTTCTCGTATGTGCCATATTTTCTCCAGCATCTGCAACAAAACCGGCACCCACAAAACAATTATTAAAATAAAACACATAAGGCCTCAGTGACTCTTCTTCCTTTGGAAACATTTTAGTATGCTAGTTTTATTTTTACTCTTTCATCAGCACATCAGTATGGTGATTCAACCTCTTTAAAGAATTTTCTAATGGACTCTCGAAATTGTGAGTAAGTATGTCTTCCACAACATTTGTTTCAATGATGTATTTATACTTTTGTCCACTGTAGTCAATTCATTTGTCTGCAATCACACTATCATACTCTGATTTTTATAGCAAATATTCCAATAATTTAACTTCTCTTTGACGCTTCATAAGTGTTTCATCATCACTTATAATTCTTGCATTTGTACACAAATTGTCAATTTGAAAATTACAAGGTTCAACAATCTCAACTGTTGCTTCACATATCAGCTCTTCAGACTGATTCTCATCTCCTCTTCTCACAAGAAATTGTTTCTATGTTGTAACAACTTCAAACATCAATGTATTACTAAATTCTTTCTACTGCAATAATTCACTACTTTTCTCAAATAAGAGACATTCTCCATCATTATTTACTTCAGATTATTCATCTTCTGAAAGATACTCTTCCATACTTTTGGCAGCTTCAAAAGGTTGATCATTCTCTGCAAGACTTTCCATTGTTAGTGACCAATCATCATATGTCATTTCTCCCTTTGTTAAATCTTTTACATGGACTTCTTTTTTCTTAACATATTTCAGTAGATATCCTTCTTCTTCAATACACTTTTGCTTGATGTGTTTCTCTAACCCTTCTTCAATGGCTATCCTTGTCCCATCATCTGCATTAATATTCTCATGCATTTGTCCTTCACTAGAATTCATTAGATTACCTGTATGAGACAATATTCCTTCATTGTTCATCATAATAAGATCCTGATCTTCCATCTCTATGATAGCTTCAAATGACTATCTTCACTCATTAAGTAACTTATCCACAAACTCTTTTTCATGTAACCAATCAAATTCCTCCTCCTCTGAGAAATTTCCTTTGTCAAGTTTCACTTCAAAATCTTCATCCATCCTGAAGACATCTTTACAAAGTTGCTTTTCCCCTACAATACCTGGAATTATACACAAACTACCAATTTTAAAAACATGGGACCTTATGGTGTCACTTGATTCTCGAGACATCATATCTCCTTGTTGTCTTGAATTCTCATAGTAATTCATGAGATCTTCCCCAGATTTCTAGTCATCATCTTTACCCTGAACTTCACCCTGTTCTGCTTCACAAATGGAAACTTCCATTTCCAGCTCAACTTCTTTGAGCTTCTCTACTAGCCACTTCACTTTCTTTTGTTGTAGTCTTCTCTATAACTTAGACCACTAGACTTCCCTTTTCCTCAAAACCCAACCTTGTCTTTGGTTTTCCTCTAGTGTCATCCTTAATACATTGAGTTGTTCTTTTAACTCAACGATGTCCTTGTCATGCTCCTCTTGACTCATTCTCTCTCCCTTTGCCTTGGCATCCTCCTTCTTCACTTTTCTTCTATTGTGGTCTTCCTCAGAACCTTCGTTATCTCTCTTATGACTATCAATAGTCATCCTCTTCTCTATCTTCATGAGTTCCTCACTCACTCACCACAGCAGGCTCTCCTCTATACTTTGTCTTTTAGAAAGAACTTGGTTTTCTATTCTATGGAACCTCTTTGAGCATTCCCTATGCTCATTCTAGGCTTCAACTCATATTCATCTTTTAATAACACAACTATCCTCTTGTATTTCAATCACAAATGATATACTCGGTTCTCACCACCTATTCTATCAATCAAAAAATCTTACTAGCTTTCTTCATTCCTTAGCAATTCTACCCACATCTTCTATGGTATTGCCTTTATTATCTTTCTATGAGATGCAACAAAACCTCTTCAGTAACAAGTCTCCTTCTTGCTACATATGCCTCGCTATGCTTCTCTCCTTTGAGCGCAGTCTTTTGGCATCTCTCTCGTTCTCTCCTTTGGAACCAATTGAGCACTCCTTGCTCTAGGTTGCTGCAATCTCCTCACCTTCAAGACCTCTGCATGATCTGGTTCTAGCACTCACCTACACTTTGAATTGATTGTTCTTTGTCTCCTTTGCATCTGCAAATTCTGCTACAATTTATCTTTGTGTGCCTACTGTTTCTTAGATTTAAAATCTTATCTCCTCTTGCATCCATACACATCTTCAAAGGATAACTTTGTTCTATGTTTTCTAAAAGAATTCTTACATGCAGAATTTCCTTGTTCTTCTCTTACACCAAATGATGCCAACCTAAGATACATATACCCCAATGTTGCAACCTAAGCCACATATACCTACAGTATGTAAATATAATTCGATCTCACACTATGCGTGTCCCAGGAATTCCAAAAATTCCATGCTTAGTAAAACTTTCACTTAGTCAAAGTTTAAGGCTATTTAAATAAACACTATGCATAAACATTTGACTTAGCTATCGAAAGTCTAAACCTTTGATAAACCTTTAAGTGGAACCTTACAACCCTTCTTAACCTTTGGTTAGTTCTTAACTTAACCTGAAGTACATCAATCCCACTTATTTCTATTATCATTCCCGTATAATATAAATATCTCATAAACCACACTTAAACCTTACCTTTCCACCATTTCAAAAACATTTTCACATACATCGATGCTCTCCCTAGCGTGTTAACTCTCTTTCATCAATGTCATTCCTCGATCTGATGATTATCGCGTCATGTCGTCCACTCGCTAACTAACCTAAACAGTCTCTACTGTTGATATGACTCGTTCAATCGAACAGCTATTGCGCAATCTCCTGTGAAATGAAGCTCGACCAAAATGAAGCTCGACCAATATCAGATTGAGAGCACGCAAGAAAAGTGGTTTTCTCTCTCCATCGTATGCTACCTGTCAACTGATAAAGGTAGTCACGTGAAATTTTGAAGGACCGCTTAACACCTTTAGGGTGCATGAGGAACTACGTACCGCTTGCGAATACCACCCATCTGCTCAATACAAAACTTTAAAGAACTCGACTTAATAAAGGGTTATCGCTTAATCTCCGCCATTCATCTTCTTGACTTCATTTTGCGTGCCTTAATCTTAGCCTTCTATAGCACAAAACCTTGTCCTTTTATCTAACTAATCCAATGGTTCATGTGCACAGTTACATTCATTTGGTTCTTACTATGTAATAGCCCATTTGACTTTCTGCCCATGTATTTGTTGTCGCCTTACGATTTTCACCTGCTCTAATCTCGATCTCTGCTCATGCCTTTATGCTTCTTTCACCTTTTTTGTAACATTAAACGCTTTCTCCAAATTTTTCTATGTGTAAAACCATAACACTCCTCTCTGCACTTCTTTAATTCTACACACATGCAACTTAGGTTGCACAGAATTACTCAAGTTCACAAACAACTTACAATTCAAATACACATCACAAAAGCTCAGAGTCGAGTTATCTATATTAATAAACAACCATTTACACAAGAATTTCTTCCTCAGCCTGATTTTCAATATCTCTGGCCTTTCCTTTCTTGCCCGTAGGCCTAAATGACTCACTCTCTTACTCATGAGTGATTGATTAACTTTCTACCTCACTATTATGACTTTTAGGCTTACATTTATACAAAAGGTTTTTTTTAACCAATTTTCGTTCAGATCCTTAATCTCGTGAACTAAAACCTAAATATCCTCTAAGTCCACTTTTAGCTCTAGTAATCCCTAAGAATCCTCTTTAGTTCCATGAATCATGACACCACTTTCTAGTCTAAGACTTATAATTGATTTCGAGCTCTCTCATCATCACTCATCATCTCTCATGTTCTCTTATATTCTAGAGAATTTACAAATATCCTCACACTATCTAATTAATTCCTATTCTAATTACTCAGATTAATACATAAGAATCTGACTTCCTTGCAAACACAAGACCCGCTAAGTTAACTAGAATTAAAACGAAATTGCTGAGTTGTATGCTCCTGCGTCATACTCAGTCAAGGAAGGATATCTCCACATGCTCTCTTGCACCCATTTACCTCCAAAAAATTCGATATGGGGAAAAATCTCGTAAACAAATTCCATCCCAAAAAACATTTTTTTTCTATTGGTTGCTTTCTCATAAGAAAAATCTTACTCTAGAGAATCTTCGAAGAATGGGATGGATTAGCCCCTCTAGATGTCATCTTTGTGAATCAAAGGAGGAGACTATCTCACGTCTCTTTCTCCAATGTCATTGTACAAAGGGGGTGTGGGTTGTGGCTCTTGGTCCTCTATTCTTTAGAAACATCTCGCCTAGAGAGATCCAAACCTTCTTCAGCTCTTGGACCAATTCTTATTTAGGCTCCCTTCACTCCAAGAGGATATTTGGTCCACTCTTCCAAAGTATGTCATTTGGAAAATATGGTTATACTGGAAAGAGGCAATATGCTAGGTTCTAGTCATGAGTGCCCTTTCAGCATGTATGAAATTTCATAAACTAGTCAAAGACCCTTCCTTGGATCCATTGGAGTCTACCTGGTTAGCCCAGTGGGAGTGTTCCGAGGCCCCTGAAGTTATTGGTGTACCTAGCACTCTCAAGCCAAATGGATTATGCTGTTATCCTCGGAAACTCTAGTGGAATAGCTAAGATCCACAAAAAAAAATGGACCCATCCATTTGATGGAGCTTCAAACGGTAATCCTAGGGTGGCAAGAGGGGGAGGGATCGCCATTAGTCCCGAAAGAATCATTGAATTTAGATATGGTTGGGTGCTTAGATGGAAGAAAAACAACTAGGTATAAATGTATGGCTTGCTCTCTTACCATGGCACAAAGAATGGGAATAAAAACAATTCAACTTATAGGAGATTTCATGATCATTATTAGACACATGATCTATACTACAACAACCAAGAACACTACCATGAACCAAATCATTAAGAGAGCTCAGAATTTTATACCCTACTTTGACTTAGTGTCCTTCTAGCATCTTTTGAGAGGAAATAACGAAGAACGTCATAGGCAAGCCAACAAGGCATGTGAGCTGGGGAAGAAAAATGCATAGCAAATGAATTCGAGACCAATATCCCTTAAGAATGTTGAAAAAAATAGCATATACAAGTTGAAGATAAAGGCCAGAAGGAGGGCAAGGAAACTTAAAAATTTAAAAAGTTTGAATCTTGGGGAACATTCAAAGGCTTGACATACCATGGTTTATGCTTGACAAATGTGGTAAGGGAAATCTTCACATCAGCGTTACTCTCCATAAAATTCCAATTACACTCCATAAACTTTTCTTTTTGTAACTAAGAAGAATTTGAATTCCAAACTCTTCTACTTTGTCTTTAGTATTCAATGTCCACCAAATATCTCAAGCTATATATCAATATTTTTTTTTTTTATAAAACATATATGATGGCAAGACAATTCTCTAGAAACATTGCTTTTACTGTACTACAAAATTCTCAAGAAAAATATGAGTTTCTACTAGCTGAAATTGAGAAAACATTAATATTCACAATTTTTTATGTCAGAAATAAGCTAAAAGTGTTTCTCAATTTCACATTTTCACCCCATAGCATCCATAATCAACAATGAAAACTATCAAAATATCAAAATTTCAAAGCATAAAAAAAATGAAATAAAAACTTTCAAAATAGCAAAATAATATTTATTAAAATGATCACAATATACAATATAAAAAAAAAAAACATAAATTATATGAACTAATAACTTACCAAATCTTTTTTTTGATGTGTGTGTATATATATATATATATGATCGTACCTTTCCACATTTCCAAAAATCTAAATGCATGAGCATAATTACATTACTTTTTTCTAAAAAAAATCTAGGAGAGTCTAATTCTAATTAGCAACACCTAAAACCAATATATAAAACTTTACATTTAACTTTAAACCAAATAATACAACCCTTAAAGCTATATATATATATAAAGAAAGAAAGAAAGAAATAAAAACAATTTATCTATAATACAAAACTTACTTAAATATATCTTGAAAAAATAACATACCATATACCATCAATATTATTCCTCTCTTAAACAAAAGCAACTTACAAATCTTACTTGAATATATCTTTAAAACATAATACATCATATACAATCACTGTTATTCCTCTCTTTTTATTAAAGAAAAAGATATCTACAACTCTTATATAAAACAAGAATAAACTCTTTTATAACAGAAGACAAACATATAATAACTAAGACTTAAACAACTATTGAATAAAAGACAAATTTAATATATATATACAGATTAGTAGACAATGTTTTTCCTATTCTCTTAAATAAATAAATATTATATCCAATACTAATTCAAACACCTAAAAATAAATTTAATTATAAACCATTAAAACTTAAATATATATTGCAAATATTGAAACATAATTAAAATAAATATATAAATAATAATAAAAAACAAACGTATGAATTATAACAAAGTGATATTGAACGAATCCATATGGAAAAACCCTCCCATAATTGAACTAATGCATAATTTTTGCTGAAGAAAATCCTCCCATAATCCCATAATTGAACTAATCCACAATTTTTCCTAAAGAAGACCCTCCCATAGTCAACTTTTTGTTTAGACATGGCCCTCTAGTTAATATGGAAATCAACTCAACAATCTTCAACCGAGTATCCTCTAGACTGTTTTCCAGTTTGCTTGATGTCCTCGGTTTACGTTCATTGCCTCAACTACTGTTGTTTCCAGAGATAGTCTGGGTGGGTATTTGCCCCGGGGACGGGTCTGAGGAGGACACACTCTGGCGAGTGCCTCAGTGGAATCCCATAGTCCATCAATATCCCATAGTCCATGGAATCATCTTTCTCTACGTCGATTAACTCACTGAAACTATCCACCTTTTTCGGCATATAATTAGCATTTGAAGTTGGAAATGTACCATCTTCTGCGCCTGACGTATTAATGCTTGGTTGCCCATGCTGAATCTGCTCACTAATTTTATTCATAGCCTCTGGTTGATCATCATGTATCTTTGTTGGTAAGATAGCAGCTCTAATGTTACTTGCAGCATGGGTAGAGACCTTCATTCGTTGCTTTCCTTGCACTGGTACTGCCGGGAAGTCAGCTTTACCGCTTGACTCCGGAATATCTACAGGTATCAATTTAAAGAGCTGGGTCAGACTTAGGTATTGATTTAATACCTATTTATGTTGATAAATTAGGGTTAAAACTATTAAAATTTCTTTTACTTTAAAACAAAAAAATAAAACATACATTGTATTTAAATGGTTTTGATTTTTCAGGGTTGATATGTGGTTTGAGGAGTAGAGATCTAAAGAGTTTGAAAAATAGAGATCTAAGGAGCATGTAAGTCATTAAAGACATCTGAAATAGTCATTAAAGACACCTGGGATGATACCTGGCCTCCTCAACCAGTTATTCATTACATTGAAATAGTTATATTTATATGATATAAAATAGTAATTCAAAACTATTTTTATAACATCTTGAACAGATGAGGAGAACCAAAAAAAAAGTGACATTGCATACCTATTGCGGGAAAGACCGACGACACTGAAGCAGCAGTACAGTTGACATCTGGCATGGCAGCAAAAACCTCTAATCCCTGATCCATACGCTTGCGCTGTAGACGTCGCTTGCGCTGTAGACGTCGCTGATCGAATCCGTGATGCCTATTGCCCACACTAATGAGAGGGGCTAACTCTTTTGCGGCCTTCCACGCTACATACTTGATGTTCTCGTTAGTTTCTGACTTAGAACAGCCTTCTAGTATGTTTTTTATGTGAGAAGAGTACTCTGGAAAGTTGAAATTATTAGCAGGTGAATCTCCCCTTAAGAACAAGACCGCTGCGTCGAACGCAATGGCAGCCATTTCTGCTGTCGGAAACGTTCCCAGATGGACCCGGTATTTCGTTCCGTCGGGATTCCTTCCATTGGTAACCCTAGAAAGCCACCGTCCCGTAGGACGCGTCACACCTACGTATTCCCTTAGTCCTCCTCCCGTAATGTTCGCAGCGTGCGACATGTCTCCACTGTCCGGCATATCTACACCAGAGAAGCTGAAAGCGTAACTCCACGATCCGTGTTCGAATCGCTGGGCTAGCTCTTCCAGGAATCGGCAGCGTATAAATTCTATGTAATAACAAAGAAAGAACCAGGCATTTGGTGACCTAGCGGAAGATTCAGAAAGTGCGCTCTCCGATAGAATACGCCGCTACTTCTCTTCGAAACAGAATCGTGGAGAATGTATGGTCAGAGCGTCTCTTACATGTGATTATACATACACACGTCATTTTCCGTTACTTGTTAACTAATTGTCCGTTACTTGTTACACACGTCATTTTCGGATTTGGGGCAATGAGAGCAAGGATTCTCAACGCCGGTATATAGGGTTAGAGTCTCGATGCTCAAGGTAGACAGAGTCAAATTTTATTCCAGTGAGGATGGGGCGTGTTGAGTTTCGTTTAATATTGGTAACAAGTATTTTGAGTCCCGATGTTGGGCTTACCCTGGGTTACTAATTAAAGAAAAATTAATTTTTTTTTTGGGGGCTGTATGGTGAAATGAAATGATGTAATTTGTTTGATTATTATAGGTAAAAAAACCACGATTCAGCTTCGTTTTTAATTATTGATAATTAAATATTAATTAATTATTATTATCAAAATATACTATATAATTATTGTTAATATTTATAAATAACTGGTTAATTTTTTTGGTTATTAGTATCTATGTGATTGTGGAGTTAGTTTGTAATTGTGAATTCATGATTTTAGGTAGGTGGGTGGGAAACTATGTTGTTTGTAAATTAGAATAAATAATTTTATTACTCAAATAATAATTAAGAAATTTGCATTAATAATTATTATTAGTATTTTTAAAAGTATATCAATTTTTTTTACTACCTCTTATATGATAAAAGTAATAATAAAATTATAACTTATTGGGAGTCAATAGAGAGAATTTTCAAAGTTTGTTGAAGGACACTAGTGGAGCATTAAAAGATATTTTAAGAGGGAATCGAAAATAGAGAATTAAAAGTTGATTTCCATTTCAAATAATATT
>APFE030699641.1:81495-98587 GCA_000404065.3 Pinus taeda | reverse complement strand
TTAGGAAGTCGGTGATTGGGTGGTGGATGGGTGTGCCAGACGTGAGGAGAGTGGCTAGATTCACCGTAAATGCCTTCATAGCCATTATACCCCTCCTCGTGGGCTTGCTCCTTGCTGTTTGACATCAAATCCTCCTTGCCTTTTCCTTGCAATTTCTCTAGCTGGAGACTCATTCCTGTAAGTAGGGAGGTCTGTTATCCAGATCTATTATGTCCAGCTGAGTGTGGATTTTGTTCACCGTTTCCTCCAGTTTGTCCATCCTTTCATTGGCCATTGCTTGAGCTCTAGTTTCTACCATACACCGTTGTGATGAAAAAGTGGGACCGCCAAAAAAATTTTTTTGCCCAATTAATTAAATGGTACCACCGTGCTCAGCTCGTCGTCCTGATTTTAATGGGCTATATGACCAATAAGTGTCCGGAAAATCTCTAAATAAGTGTCCTGATTTTTTTTTTCAGAAAACTCCTAACGGAGTTTCACTCCTTCTTGATCAATACTGCAGTCGCCAAATCCTCAAACTGTCAATGCGGCCAAAAGTCCTGCGAAAATTATACCCTGGTATAGGAACCCTGAACCATGCTTCTGGTCTGCTGGATCTAAGAGAACTGGCTGGTTGGGACCGATGTCTGTTGCTGCTGCATTCCTTTGCTCAAGCGGATCTGGAAGAGATGATGAGTAAAAAAGGAACTAGGGTCTTTGGGGAGTGTCAGGTGCTACCGATCGCAATATACATAAGGGTCTGGCAGTAGTACTCGGCCCAATATTTCCTGCGTGCATGCCTCCCCAAATCCGCAGATTTATGCGCTCAACGACAGATCCCGTGGTTTAAAGACGCCGGAACACGTCTCGAGCCAAAAAAAAAAAATTCTACTAATTGGAGATCCCACCGGCCCTGGAAAGAGCTCTGATACCACTTGTTATGCTTCCTAACCTGCAAATGATACCCAAATACAAAATATGCGAAGAAAAGAGACCGATAACACAGAATATGCGAAGGAAATATATCCAGAGCACAGAATAGCGAAGACTTTATTATTCAAAGAGTAATGTTCACTTGCCTCTTCGAGGGGGCAACCTCCAATAGAGCAGAGCTCGATTACAAAGATAAGACACGATGCTCCTCACAGGGAGTTACTATCCTATATATATGACTTCTACAAGTAATACCACGGGTCAATACCGTTTATTACTAATACCGTCGGCCCATTTGCAACTAACTGTGGTTCCTTTATTAATTATGAATTAACCACTTACAATTATTAATATGGGCTTTATTGACTCTTAACTATGACATGGTCCCATTACATAGATAAGGGGGTTAGGGTGGGACCCTAACAGACTACTCAACACCTTTCTATATCTTTTCTTTTACTTCTCTGCATACTATTGCCGCAGTTCTGCTACAGAAGAATAAACATGGTTATGAACAACCCATCACCTTCTTCAGCCAAGTCTTGAGGGATGCTGAGATGAAATATAACATCTTGGAGAAACAAACCCATGCATTAGTCAAGGCTTTGAAGGCATTTCGAATGTATGTACTACAATCAGAAATCATAGCATTTGTCCCTGTTACACAGTAAAATGTCACTGCCATCATGCCAGTCTCCCTACTGTGTTGTGAAACCACATTCACCTATACTCATGCTCCTAAAAATGGCTAAAAAACCCTCTTTGCCTAAGTCAAATGAATCATCGCGTCTGTTAATCAAATAACCGCGCTGACAGGCGGAGGCCAATGTATCTGATGCGCTGCCAGCGCGGAAGCACATGTCTTTTCCGCGCTGGTCCCATTTTATGAACAGCGCACCCTCTGTTTGTTCCGTTGCGTGCTGACCAGACCTCCTCTATAGTTGATCTTCGATGTCAGCGCGCCAGCTCAGTGTCTCACCCTCGCTGATCCTGTTTGGGCGAATTTGTTCTCAACCTTCTAGATCCCTCCAGACTTGGTTGTTAGCATTGTTGAGGTCACCATCCTTTCTCTGGCATGTCTGTTCGACTGACCATCCACTTATCTTGGAGGAAAGTTCATCCTTTACCTATTCATGGAGACTCCTTCTCCTTTATAAGCCTCCTCCATTGCCCATGAGCAGTTAGTTAGATAGTTTTGAACATATAGACTTTGTTTGAGGAATTCTTAGTGCATTAGTGCTGCTCTTTGTAGGCATTTGGTGTGTTGTGTGAGGATTGCTTTGAGCTTTAGGAAGGTCATGAGCTTGTTACCTTGTATGTGAGAGAGAGACCTCTTTGACTTGGGAGATTTGCTTCAAAGGTGAATGCTTGGGAGACATGCTGGCTGGACCCTCTAGGGAAGGACTCAGCATCAGGACTCCGGTTGTACCTTACTCTACTTTCTGTTAATAAAGATAGATGACTACTCTTATGGTTCCATTTCCATTTTCCCAATGAATGATTAATGAAAATTGTATCGTTCCTGACCGATACATAGTTGTTGTTAGTAGATTTTATGCTTGTGTTTTCTCTCTTTGCTTGTGCAGGTGCTCGTCCGCAAGGATAGCGGAGAATCGTGATCGGCTGGAGCGAAGGAGCGAGAGGATCATCTCTTCGACAAACATAGCGTTGGAATCCAAGTAGGTTTCTTTTACCCACTTGTTAATTACAACTAGGAACCTGCAGTGTAGCATTGTTCGAGTGTTGCTAGACCCCTGTTGGGCTAGTAGGGATCACCTCTATCCGTAGAGGGGATTTACCTATCCAACAAGGTCTTTAAAAGTTTTCAAAGCAAACCATGCATCTATAGCATTTTTCTATATGGATATACATTTCATCATTCACAGAATATTTAATAAGGGCTAAGGTTTCGGCATTCTTAACTTCCCATTTTTCTAGTGTAATTGCATTTGTGGGTTTATTTGGCTTAATATCGCCATCACATATACCCTACCATAATTCATTGTAAATGAGAGCACTTTCGATGAGATGGTGCCATGTTTTATAAGATTTTGTGCCTTCAAGTTTGTCGGAATCAGAAAACAAATTAATCAACTTAGACATTGTAGCGTTGAAGCTTTGCACCAAGAATCAGAATAGAAATGACAAGATGGACAACACAACACACCACGAAAAAAAACATGATCTATCGGGGCTTGGGCTTGAACCTCATATAGTCATTGAATTAAGAGAAAAATGATTGAGCTTTGCACTTGGCTCTAGTCAATTTCTCAAAAATTAGAAGGTAACTTCAAAATTTGACTTTTACAATGATGCTCTTGCAAAAACTAGTAAAAAAAATATGTTACCACCCCCCCCCCCCACCCCCCCAAAAGTAAAATTACTTTGAGTTATAATGCCACACTTATCTCTCCAAAAACAAATTACAAATAAAATCTCCTTATTACTCCAAAAAAATTGATTGCCCTAAACATTTACAAATAACCCCTCACACCTTATTTCTCCAAAAATATATATATATTTTTTTTGTAAGTAAAGATGGAGCTTCTCTGATTTCTATTAATATATCATAAAAGATACAGCAAAATAGGTGAACCTACAACCCGCCCACCAAGGGGAAACCGGGCATAGGAGCCATTGCAAGTTTTTCACTCCATACCAGAATACATAGACCCGAAATCTCTTTTTCCTAGCTAGATAAACCTTACAGTCCATTCCAAATCTGCTAGTGCAGATGGTCATGATAAAACTAGTCACTGTCAAAATAAGAAAGCTGTCTAAAGTATCGATAGATCGTAAAATGAACATTACATAAACAAGAAACAGAGTTACCCAACAGCATTTGCCAGGATAGGGGAATCCTCCCTGGGCCATTTCTGAAGACTGGCCTGCAGCATCTGATGAATCTCCTCCATCTGTTTCCCTTGCATGTCCATAGAGATTTGCAGAACTCGAAGATCACGAAGTAAATTCGGAATTTCCTGAGTAATTTCCACCACTTCTAATGCCACCTGCTCTAAGGCTTTGGCCAACAACCTTTTCATAACCCAGTACAAATGAAGGGTCTGCTTGAACAAAGACATCCTTCCTCTGGTGTTTCCAGGATCCTGAACCAGCAACTCCCAATCATCCATTTCTGGTTCCGATTGGGCCTGAATCGCCTCTTCCTCCAAATTCTGAATAATACGTCGGATCCTCGGGTTTGTGTTCTGCATGTATGCCCTTTCAGCGCGTTGAATCTTCTGTTCCATAGTTCTTCTGGCTTTTCTACCAGAACTCCTGCTGGACTCTGGATTATCCTTTTTGCTGCCCCGAGAATTGCCCTGACTGGGGTCCAAACCACCGAAGGCATCAGGCCCGCAGTTATCCAAATTAGCCCTTCTACGTCTACCCCGCGCCGGAATTCTGCGACTATGGCGACTCTTGTGACTGACCCCCATAGCATACCTTTCCCACTCTTCTGCATTCAAACCTGGACTGTCACTATCAGCTTCAACGGAGGTGTCTGGGACCTCCCAAACCTCGTCCGGGACATCCTCCTTCGAGATGCCCTTGTCCTTCGTTCCCATCGCTTTGGACCGCGCCATTTCCTCCTCTCTGCCAAGTCTAGCTCTCTTCCTTGTTTCCATTTCGACTCGCCCCGAATGATGCCCAGAATGCTCACAGGGAATCAACAAGAAGCGAGGAGCGTCTTCCGCACTGGAGATGTGAATGACAAAGATCTGATGGAGAGGGCAAGACGAACAAGAATTTAAGGAGGCGCGGCTACGGAACCAGCCAAACACCTCACTGACCAAATCTTGCCAGTTGTTTCCTAAGGCATGGCAATTCCTTACCACCGTCCTTTTAGTCCTATTACTAATTATGTTCTCTGACATGTACTCTCCCTTACTACGCCAGGAACGAGCCACCTTTGGGATGAGGAAAGGCCAGAAATTCTCCTCAGATCTCAAGTCTACTGGAGGAGATCGCCCACGTCTGATGCCTCTCACATCACGCAGTGCTTTCTGACGATCCATAGCCATCTGACCTGGCTTGCGTCTTTTCCCCAAGCTCCGCACGAGTGGAATCCTTCTTCCAGCATTCCTGATCATTATTAACCTTCCTGAAGAGGGCTCCGCAAATCCCTCCTATCTTCCACCTCATCATTCTCCACTCCGCTAACTGAAGCTTGGTCATGATCCGCTTTAATAATAGACGCCAGGTCGGACCACTCCTGCTGCCCGTAGACCGCTCTCCATTGGGTATCTACCGAGCTACCATGGCCTCTGCATCCCCAATTCGCTAGGTAGTCTACAGCCTAATTACCTTTACGCCTCACATGGTTTATCACAACGTATTCAATGCGAGGTAAGAGGCTAGCTATGTCTTGAACAATCCCTGCTGAACGCCAACTGTTCGAAACTTTGTCCCAGTTCCTACCATTGCAAAGTTTTTTCAACATTTCTACCGCTATTTGGGAGTCTCCCATGATTTCCAAGTTTGAATATCCATTTCTAACCGCAATTTGAAGACCTTGGTGCAGGGCCCAGAGTTCTGCTTCATTGTTAGTCATTTCCCCTCCCCATTCAGCAAAAATCCATCGAACCTGGTTGTTACTGTCCCTGAAAATACCTCTGAAGCCTGCATCGCCCGGATTCCCCTTTGAGGCGCCATCAAAGTTCAGTTTAATGAAATTATCTTTCGGGTAGTAGAACTTATCCGGGCTGTTATTTCTCATCGAATGAAGAGAATTTTGCTTATGAAACACCATTTCAAATTTTAAATTTAGCTGATTCAAGATTTCTCCTTCCATCTGATTAGCTTTCCAATCTTCTCCATCCCATTTATCAGCAAGGATTGTTTCACGGAGGATTTGAATAGTTTTTCCCCAAATAACATCCACTTCCATGGCAGAGTTTTGAAATATCCTACGGTTCCTCTCCTTCCAAATCATCTAGAGAAAAAATCTGGAAATAAGGTCCCAGGCGCGCCGAACAACTTGGCATTGAAAGACTTCTGCGTTCCATTGAAATACCACCTCCTTGAACTCACAGGGGGCATTTACAGGCTTCCCAAAGGTTCTTTTGACTCTTGTCCATAGGGTCTTAGCAAAGGGGCAGTGAAGAAGCAGATGGTCTCTGGTTTCTTCCTCCAATTTAAATAGGCAGCATCTCGAGGGTCCAATAAAACCTCTCTTTTGAATTCGGTCCCAGGTGAGGATTTTATTTTTGGAAGCTAGCCAAATGAATATGGACACTTTAGGCCACCAGTTCCTTTCCCAAATTATTCTCCAATCCGGGGTTAAGTCATTATCAAGCTGTTCTGAGGAAAGAAAGTAGGCTTCCTTTGTAGAGAAAGATCCCTTTATGGAGTTACCCCATCTAAGAATATCACTGCCAGTGCGGGTTCTAATCTTGCGAGACACCACCTCCTTCTTAAAAGTAGTTTTCTGCTCCAGGCTAAACTCCCCTTCCCATTCCTCCAGGTCTACCCATGTTCTCCATTTCTCATCTGTGGTATTTTCTTTCCAATAATCTCTGACTATAGGTCTGTTTCTTCCAATTCTGTCATAAACCTACTGAAGGGTTTGTATGGTGCTCAGCCGAGCCTTCTGCTGCCATTTATCCTCCCAGAAGTGTGCTTCCTCCCAGCCTCTAATTTCCCAGAAGGTATGTTGCTCTACCAACTCCCTGTTCAGCCGAGCCAAATCCCAGACCGAAGAGCCCCTAGGAGTATTCTTTTGTTTAAGGATTTCTACTGTTGACTCAGGCATACTGTATTTCACTCTCCATATGGTTTTCCACAGGTCATTGCCTCCCCCTAGCCATCTCCACCAGAGCTTAGCTCCCAGGACTTTATTGAGAGTCTCAGGGTCACGGAGCCCCAGACCCCCTGTCTCTTTTCTTTTCGTCAATTCACTCCAAGAAACTAGAGCCCATTTCTTCTTCTGATCCACTCCTCTCCATATAAAATTCCTTATAATCTCCCTGATCTTTTCACAGATGCCAATAGGGGCTGACATTATTGAAAGAGGGTAAACAGGAATAGCTTGGAGGACAGATTTAACTAAAACTATCCGACTAGATATGTTTAGAGATCTGAAAGCCCAATTTGCCACCTTATTGCTCAACTTATCCAGAATTCCTTGCCAATTTTTCATCTTTTTGGATGAAAAATCCAAAGTGTTGCCCAGATATTTGGTTGGAAGCTCCCCCTGTCTAAAACCCAAGAGTCTTGTGAGGTGCGCTTTGACCTGCTCCACCGAGTTGAATATAAATACTCGTGACTTGTCTTTGTTTATTTCCAAGCCAGAGGCCTCCGCGAAAATATCCAAAATCTTTCGAAGGTGTTTTACCTCTCTTACAGTTGGTTCACCAAACAACATAATATCATCAACAAATTGCTGATGAGTGAGACAGAGATTATGACCCCAAAGCTTAAGACATTTGATTTTACCTGAATCTCTTTCTCTCTTTATAAATCGACCCAGACCTTCAGCAGCCATAATAAACAGGAAGGGAGATAATGGATCCCCCTGGCGGAGACCTCTGGAGGCCGAAAAAGGCTTCGAGGGGATCCCATTCACCAGAATGGAGAAGATAGGGGATGAAATCAGATTATGAATCCAATTAATCCATCTCCTGTAGAAACCAAAGCTTTCTAAAACCTTGCTCAAATAGTTCCAGTTTAAGCGATCATAAGCTTTTGACAAGTCAAGTTTAATCATCATCCCCTTTTGATGCTTAGATTTTAAGGAGTGAATGACTTCTTGCGTTACCACCAGACCATCCAAAATCTGCCTTCCCTCGACAAAACCTGTTTGTTCAGCCGAAATTAACTTGTCCTGCATAGGTTTTAGCCTTTTCGCCATCATAGCCGTTATAATCTTGTATATAACATTACACAATGCTATGGGCCTAAAGCCATTAGGGTCTTCCCGGTTATCAGTTTTAGGAATTAATGCATAAAAGGTGGAGTTAAGAGCGGGCCAGACCT
This sequence comes from Pinus taeda, assembly GCA_000404065.3. Classification (NCBI taxonomy): domain Eukaryota; kingdom Viridiplantae; phylum Streptophyta; class Pinopsida; order Pinales; family Pinaceae; genus Pinus; species Pinus taeda. Next base: position 90,697 of record APFE030699641.1, on the reverse strand, counting down.
TTTGATTCATCCTGGATTCTTCAACCATTTCTAGGATCTCTTTTCCCAGGAAGTGCCATCCTGCTTGGTAGAAATCAACTGTAAACCCATCAGGGCCAGGAGCAGTACCTTTTTTCATTGCTTTTACCGTTTCCTCAATCTCTTCAAGGGTGGCCGCTCTCATAAGTGCTCTATTTTGATCTTCAGAGACTAAACTCGGGATAGTAGAGCAGATCTCCTGAATTTCCTGCATTCTATCGTTTTGGGGTTCCTTTAAAATTTCCTTGTGGTGATCAATCAAGACTTGTTCAATTTCCACTTGCTCCACCACTCTATTTCCATTCCTATCTTTGATTGATAGAATCCTATTACTCTGTCTGTGCTTAATCATAGCTTGATGAAAGAACTTGGTGTTTCTTTCTCCCTCTCTTAACCATTTTATTCTCGATTTCTGACGCCACAGGATTTCCTCCTGCTTCCTTCTTTCTTCAAGTTGTCCCAGAATTGCACCTTCCATACTAATGCTTTCCTCTGTTTTGCCTTCCCAAATCGTTTTCTGTTGTATAGATTCCATTTCCTTTTCCAGCTTTTGTTTGTCCTCCAGAATATTACCAAATTCCTGTTTATTCCAATTTTTAATTTTCTCTTTTAGTTCTTTGAGTTTAAGCTGAAACAAGCGCATTTTCCCTCTACTCTGGATTGTACTTTGACACCACCATTCTTCCAGTTTTTTGATAAACGAGGGATCTCTGAGCCAGAAGGACTCAAACCGAAAGGGACGTTTTCCTTTGCGAACTTTAATGTCCACTTCGAGATGGATTGGCCAGTGATCTGACCCCAGCGAGGGTAAAATCTGGGCTTCAACAAAAATATCTTTGTTCATGATACTTTCTGAAACTAGGAAGCGATCAAGCCTAGAGGCAACTTGATTCTTTCCTCCTCTCCTGTTATTCCAGGTACAGATCCCATTTGTGGTCTGAATATCTACTAGTCTAAGATCCTCAATTACCGAATTAAATCTTCCCATCAGGCTGTCAGATTTCCTGATCCCACCCTTCTTCTCCTCCAGAGATCTTATTAGGTTAAAGTCACCCCCGATTATCTAGTCCAGACCCGAGTATAACCTACGAGTGCTTTGAATATTATTAAGGAAATTTTCTTTTTCCCCATGAGAGGAAGGGCCATAAACTCCTAAAATAACTACCTGCTCTCTCGTTCCAGCTATTCTACCAAGGCCAGTAAGGATTCCACGCATACTGGTCCAACTATCTAAAATAATATCATCCGGGTTCCACAAGATTGCAATACCCCCTGCAGATCCAATGGCATCCTGTCCCATAACTTCATAGTGCACTTTATACCTGTCTATAAGCTTTTCAATATGTTGAACCGAAATTTTTGTCTCCTGCAGAATCATTACGCTTGGCTTTTCTTTTTTTAACTTCTCCTTTAAGTACCTCTGTTTACCCTTACTATTCAGACCCCTAATATTCCAGCTGATCACAATCATTTAAAACTTGTGGAGAGAGGGGAAGAATACCTCTGACAGAGGTATCACTTTGCCTGAGTTAATCAAGGTTTCTCCTATCGTCTGAATAGTTTCGATCAACGGTTTTCTTCCTCTCTTCCTTTTTTCACCCAGTAGGCTATTTTTGCTAGAGCCATCCATTCCCATTTAACCCGTCCCTTGGTTAGGTCCTATCATCATCTGCCCTTTTTTTTCTCTGTACTTCTGGAATACTTCCTTGTACAATTGTTTTTGTTGCTTAGGTATAAATCTATTATCTAAATACTTCCATTCTTGGATTAATTGTTTCAGGATTTTTTCTTCCTCGATCTCCCCAGCAACTTGATTTTCGACCTCCATCGGGGTTTGTATTACCTGGTCTTCCTCGTTTCCTTCCTGCTGTTTTCCAGAGTTGTCTCCTGTGTTTTCTATCTTCTCTTTACTCCCTCCTGAAGTGTCCATTGGCGATTTCTCCGGATCCTCATCATCTACCAGGTTAACTTCGTACTCTACATCTTCCTTTCGGAGAGCCTGAAACTTATTTTGGCTGATAAAACTACCCTCCTTTTCTTGGGGTTGAGGTTTAGTTTTTTCTTGATTTTGTCTCCTTCTTCTGGTGACCTGTTGGAAGCCTCTTTCTGTCTCTTCTGTTTTCCCCTTAGTTTTCTGCTACTCCTCTTGACTTCTTCTCTGGTCATCCTCTTTGTTCAGTGAGCATTGTCTAACGAGGTGCCCATATTCATGGCATTTCCGGCATCTGAAGGGGATATGTTCATAATCAACTGGTTGCTCCCATACTTCATCATGATATTCAATTTCCACATGGTCTGGGAGGGGTTCGGCAAGGTTGACATACACACAGATCCTTGCACAGGAGTTGTACTTGCCTCTACGGGTAGCTTCTGCCGCTTTGACAAAACTTCCAATCGAGTTCACTATTCCTTCAAGAATTTCTGGGTCCCAGAATTCATCAGGTAACCCAAACAGTCGAACCCAGAGAGGAGCTTCCAGCAGTTTTTCCTTTTCTGGGTTGTATCTTTCCTCCCAAAATTTCATAAATAAGCCCGCATTATTCATAAAATACGGCCCTCCTTCGAAGATCCTGTTTTTGTCTTCCAGATTGGTGAAGATTGCTGTGAAAAACCCTTGGGCTCCCAGTTTAAGATCAATGTGCCCTCTTGGTTTCCATTTTTGCTCTATCCATTTATAAAGCTCTTTTTCAGGTGGCCAGTACCCTATAAATTTACAGATCAGGGCATGATCCTTCATGTAGCTGTTGTATTCCTCCAACTTGTTATTGGGGATAACATATCTGGGCCTTTTTTGAGCACGAGGGAGGCACTTTCCTTTCATTCTCTTCTGCCAAAGATTCCCCATAACAGGAGCATTGTTTTCCTGGTGATTCTGCTGTAATCCACTCATGCTAGTCTCTCCTGTCACAACATTCTTAAAGGAGGGGATCTCTCCCCTCCCTGCGGCATTTTCCATTCCCTCTCAGCCCCTATTACCCAAATTAATCAGACTAAAGCAGGGAAAAAACCACTTACCTGATTAGCTGAGCTCCTGCTACGATACCCCTGTCCCGCTCAGTTTGCAGCCCTGATCTCGCTCTCATACAGAGCTGGTCTGCGCCGTCAGCGAGAAAAACGCATACCTAAACCCTAGCAGACGCCGCTCTCTTCCAACCTGGTGGTTGATTCCAAAAATATTATTTTACAAATAATAGAAAAATCCTTATCTCTCCAAATTACAAACTATGAAGAAAACTTTATGATTCACCTGGTTTCCCCATAACAAAAAAAAACTTTATTATCCATGTTATCATTACTGTCTTTTCTTTTCAAAACTCCCATTAAAGAAAGGTGAATGTTACATGAACTTTAAAAATGTGAATAAATCTACTTTTAAAGCATACATCATGCTTAAAGTAAAACACATCCTCTGACCATTTAAACTAACTCCCGGTGCATGATTTTAGAAATCCACTTAAGTAACGTGCATTTCGTTGTTCTACGTAGGCTGGCAACGCTGGCTGGCTAGCAGGATGGCAACGTTGGCTGGCTAGCAGGCTGGCAACGCTGGCTGGTTAGCAAGCTGGCAACACTGACTTTGCTAGCTGGCTAGCTGGTGCTGGTTGGCTCTCACGCTGGGTGGTTGATCATCAAATTCATAGAAAATCAAAGCGTGAGCACCATCGCATTACCGATGAGGATGAAGGGCACTTTGCACAAAATAAGCAATTGACTAGGCACAAAAAATTGCACAGCAATCAACAATTGGCACACTAAATAGGTCGTAGCTACGAGTGTGATCAAGCCCACAATGCGGAGGATTGCAGATAGAATAGGATAATAGACAGTGAGATCACCAGAAAAGAGGATCTATGAACTAATTCAGATGTATCAAATACTCCTTGCTATCAATTACAAGCATGCTTCATGACAAGAACCATTAGGATCATCTTTTGAACCACCACAAAAACTGAGGCAAATATTACAACCATCAGCATTATATTTATTTTCAATCAATAAAGTCACTTTCCCCGTAACTCTTTTTAAGTCCATTCTTCAGTTTACATGAAGGTTCAATTAATCTAAAGTTTCAAAACTGTGTCATTTCAAAATAATCTAGGTGGAACATGTCGCAGCGATACGAACAATTGGAGCTCCGAATTTCCCTCTCTCACAAATGCAATTATGAAGAACGATGCAAGGAATTGGCCATAATATTGAGATGGGGATATAGCAAGGTGTCTAAGAATTTGCAAGTGTTATTATTTCAGGATTCTATCTTCAATCTGAAGTGGATTCAAGTCAAGGGATTTCAGCTGCGTTTGGAACAAAGGTAAAAATACAGGTACACAGTAGCTGAAATCCAATCATGGGTGACAAATCCAGTAGCCACCATGGACAAAAAAGTTTTTGCTCACAGTTATGGCCTGATGTTGATATGCCATATTCATTAGTTACAAGAATGCCTCCAAATATTATAATTAATCCTCATGCGTTTCCATCTAGAATGACTATTGAGATGCTTCTTGGGTCTATAGCTGCTAAGGGTGGTAGTCACCAGGGGGTCTATAGAATGAATTTTAAACCGTGGCAACCAAGCAAATGTGCAGTAGGGGAATAATACAAAGAATTGTTTTTAGATTTAAAAATCTAAAATAAGTGATATAATTAATGTTCAATAAAGTATTTTTCTAGAAAAAGATAGATATCAAATCAATAGATTTCATACCAAATATTCACTAACCAAATTAATGGAGTTTTCCATGTGCCTATAAAGTTGGAATCTCCTTCCCACATCCACTGCAATATTATTGTTGCTCTGATACCACAATAATGGTAGAAGTGTCCTCAGACACGTAATTTTATTAATCAGAAAAAAAATAATTAGATAATTTGATTTTGCAAGAGTTTACACCCTAACAACCAAACACTCTTGCAATCAGCTATCTGTAAGCTCAATGCCCTAACTACCTTTAATTATGGATCACTTATTAAATAACAAGTGTCCATTTAAAATAAATGCTATTCAAACCATCTAGCTAACAAATATCCTAAAATAGAGGCTAAGATATGACACTTTTGGAGAGTCATATCTTGTTACAACAATACACTGATTCTAAATGTCTTGATTAAATAATTAAACAATCTAGAATAATAATTATTAATTTAATATCTTAAATTAATAATTATTTCATTCTAATTTTATAACCTATGATAAGATTGTATTTTTGGATCATCTAACAGATCTCAACTTGGTATCCTTCAATACCTTTAACTTTCCCATTAGTAAGCTTATTAATACAAGAGTCATTATGCTCAAGGGAAATATATCATGGTTAATAGGAGTGCTAATGATTTCCATTGTTTCAAGAGATTCATACAACTTCTTAAGCTAGATGTCACATATTTCTAAGGGGATTGAATGATTATCTTTATATATGAACAATTCTTTTCCTTAATGAGGGCCTTTTATATACTAATATTTCAAAGATTTTCAGTTTTGCTAGGAGCATAACGAATACTTTTCCTAACACTTTTACGGTCTTTGCCATACCAAGAGTTGGAAGTTTTATTTATCTTGTGATATGAAACCTTAGTGGATAACTTGTTAATGGTAGTGGAAAGAGTAGTAGTAAAATTGTGATAAATTTGATCAATATTGTTATTATAAGTTGGGGAACTTAAATCTGTTATGAAACCAACTCACAAAAAGATATAAAAGATAGATCAATGCCTTATAATTTAGCCTCTACTAGGGGGTGACCTCGTTTACATTACGCAAATGAACAATTCTTGGATGATTCAAATGACAAAACCTCCTTTCTATATATAGGAGTCTAAGGGGTCACAATATAACCAAACTGACGTAACAATAATAATATAAAGCCACAAAGTAACAACAGTGGGATTTTATGGGGCACAGTAATAACAATATGGGGACAATAGGGGCACATCAATAAAAATAAGGGATACAATGACAATAGTAATGGGGGAATCACTAGTATTATAGGGACCTAACATGCTTCCCTCATTCAAAAAATTGTTGTCCTCAATGCTTGAGTAGTCTTGGATGCTTCTGTATAAAATCTCATCCTCCCATGTGGAATCTTCGACGGGTAAGTTCTTCCACTTGATGAGATACTCTGAAATTGATACATTTTTTAGTTGTCAAGTTCTTGCTTCTTTTACTGCTTCAGGTTCCTCATCAAGTTCTGGAAATATTGTTTGAATTGGAAGCTTGTCATGTATAACCTTCTTTAAGCATGAAACATGGAAAACTTGGTGCACTCAGGATGCTGCAGGAAGCTCCAATTTGTATGCCATAGTACATATCTTTCGCAACACCTTTTAGGAACCATAATAATTTGGTGATAATTTATTATCCTTCTTAGCTTTCTTAAGGGACATTTTTTTATATGGTTGTAGCCATAAGAATACCCAATCACCTACATCAAAACTTCTTTCACTATGATGTTGGTCTACCTGCTGTTTCACTCTATCTTGGGACAAGTTGAGGTTATCCTTTAAGAGTTGGAGAACTTGATGTTGATGCTTGATGTGATCTTCCAGTACTTGAACCTTAGAATTTTCTCTTAAATATGATGTGATGGATGGTGGATGATAGCCATAAGGTGCCATAAATTGGGTCATTTTTGTTGTAGTATGGAAGGAAGTGTTATACCACCATTGAGCCAAAGGCAACCATTTGACCCGTTGTGTTTATTTATCAGATAGAAAGCGACAAAGATATCCTTCCAAACATTGTTTACTATCTCAATTTTCCCATTAGATTTAGGATGATAAGATGAGCTATGAGCTAACTGAGTACAAAGACAAGAAAATAATTATGTCCAAAAATTTCCAGTGAAAATGGGATCTCTGTCGCTTACAATAATCTTTGGGTTTCCATGTAGCTTTTCAATTGTTTCCATAAATGCAGTAGAAACTGTACTCACTTTAAATGGATGAGATAATGAAGAAAAGTGTGCGTAGTTGGTAAGTCTATCAATTACCACTATGATAACACTCTTTCCTTCGGACTTGGGTAAAACTGTGATAAAATCCATTAAAAGCTCCTCCCAACGTTGTCTTGGAATAAATAAAGGTTGTAATAGTCCTAGATTCTTAACTATTTCAACTTTACCTTGTTGGCAAACCAAACATTCTGCCACAAACTTTTGAGTATCTGATTTAAGGCCATCCAAAAAAAAATCCTTCTTAACCCTGTGGTAGGTTTTTAGAAATCATAAGTGACCTCCTAAGGGAGTGGTGTGCAATGCCCTAAGAATCTTTTGTTTGAGTTAGGAATTCTTACATAGGTATAACTGATCCCTGTACCATAATGAATCATTTTTCCAACTAAATGTATCAAAAGTACTGGGATCTTGTTGTATATTTTCAATGAGTTCCCACACTTCCTCATCGTTCTTCCATTCGTTCCTTTCTTTGTTTATCCAATCTAGTTGGATAATAGAGATGGCGCATAGAAATGCTTCCACATCCTCATCCTTTCTTGAGAGTGCATCTATCACCATATTTTGCTTCCCTTTTTTGTAGATGATTTCAAAGTCATAACCCAACATCTTTGTGACCCATTCTTTCTACTCTTCTAAAGATAATCTTTGTTCTAAAAAATATTTAAGACTATCATGATTCGTTTTTACCTTGAAGTGTCTTCCCATTAGATAGGGTCGTGATTTCTTTAGTGCATGTAGTATTTCCAACATTTCATTCTCATAAATAACTTTGTGTAAATACCTTTCTTTGATTGGATAACTTTGAAAAGCAATGGGTCTTTCTTCTTGCATTAAAACAACACCAATTCCATTTCCTGAGGCATCACATTCCACAATAAAGGTTTTTGTGAAGTCCGATGCAGATAAGACTGGTGCTTAGCACATTTCCTCTTTAATATCTTCAAAGGCCTTTGTTGCTTTTGGAGTCCACGAAAATGCATATTTATTCAATAATGTTGTTAGAGGTGCTACTATTTGCCCATAATTCTTAACAAACTTATGATAATAGCCTTCCAACCCGTGAAATCCACGTATTTGCTTTATGCATGTGGGGATTTTCCATTCGTTAATGGTTTTAATTTTTCCACAATCTACCTTAACACCTTTATGAGATAAAATATTGTTGGCATTATGGCACAGGTTTGGAGCTATGGCACAGGTGTTGTCCTTGATGGCAACCCTCTCCGGTAACAGATCTCAGATCAGGCACTCAGAAAGAAGAAAAAGACATATACGCAGGTTCATCTAGACAAAGACGCGTATACACGCGGGTTATACATTACAAAAACGCGTATATGTTGGTGATCACTCTTTTGGTCCATGGCAGTTAGATCTTGGAACTTGAACCTATGTTTTGGACCATGGCGTCTCGTCAATTGTGCCGATCCACAGTTTTGGGTTCATGGTATTGAAATGTTATGGTTTTGGACCATGGTATTGGGGAAGGCCTAGGACTATAAAAGAGGAAGGAGATCTTGTGGCAAATCACCATCTGGATTATTATTGAGGATCTGAAAAGTGTTAGAGCTGGTATATTGATGGTGATGCAGATCTGGATCTGAAGGAAGGAGGGACTTTAGCACAAAAGGAAGGACAAGGTCTTCTCATGGGTCATAATCTTTAAGCTTAATGATAGTATCTCTGTATGATTTTGATCTGCTTGATGTGGCGCTCGTCTGATCTATAAGTCTGATAATCTGGGTTATTTAGTGATTATATATCTGGAAGAGTGCATTGTTCTTTATAGATCTGTACGCAGGTTCAGTGAAGCGAAGGCGCGTATACACGCGGCTTAGGTGAAGTAAAGTCGCGTATACGCAGGTTGTTCCAAACGCAGAAGCGTATGCACGCAAGTTGCAGACTGTTAAAATTGTGTATATGCTTTAAGTTGTGATCTGGCTGTTTCTGCTGATTGCTGCCTGGTTTTGGGTTCTGTTTCTGCTGTATGGTTTCTGGTATAGTTTTCTGTGTACAACTGTCAGAGGAGTATCTACTTGTTTCAGATCTAATTGGTGGAAAGGAGATTGGTTGATTCTTGATGATTGTGTGATGTTCATGGATCCAGTTTGAAAATTGATGAAAAGTGGTCCCTGGAAGAAAGAAAAGGTTGTAGCCTTCTGTAGGCCAGCACCTACGTACTAGTATCTTGGCTAGTACAAAAGCAAAGGGGGTTGTAGCTCCCTTCCAGG
>APFE030699641.1:24806-80868 GCA_000404065.3 Pinus taeda | reverse complement strand
GGGTTTCCACCTTATATCTTGTGTTCTTGTGTCTGATTGTCTTTCTGCTCTGTTTTACTGTCTCTGGATACTGTTATTAGATTCTGCATCACTGACTAACAATCATCATCAGAAAGATTAAGTAAAATAAAAGCATGTTCTGTATACGCGGGTTTTCTTCTGCATAACGGCGTACATACGCAGGTTTATTAAATTGAAGTAGCGTATATCAGTTGTTTTGAAAAAGAATAAGTATCCTGATAATACTGATTCACCCCCCCCCTCTCAGTATTATTTTCAACAAATATGACCCAGTTATTCCACCTCTTGTACTCCAAAGAGACATTTGGAAATTTTTGCATATAATTGTTTCTCCTCCAATAGTTTGGGCACCATGACAACATGTTCGACATCATATTTCCAAGACTTGTTGTAGATTAGTATATCATCAAAAAATACTAACACAAATTTTCTAAGGAAGGGTTTGAAAATGGAATTCATGAAACCTTGAAATGTAAAAGGTGCGTTAGTAAGGCCAAAAGGCATGAACAAAAATTCATAATGACCCTCATGAGTTCTAAATGTTTTTTTTGGAACGTATTCAGTCTTCATTCTGATTTGATGATATCCTGAACGAAGATCCAACTTGGTGAAGTAAATTGATCCATGCAATTCATCCAATAATTCATCAATGACATGAATGGGAAATTTATCTTTAATAGTGATCTTGTTGAGCTCCCTATAATCTGGACACATGCACCATGATCCATCCTTCTTATCAACCAATAATATTGGAGTAGAGAAAGAATTTTGACTAGGTTGAATTATACCAACCTCTAGCATTTCTTCAACCATACGTTCAATTTCACCCTTTTGGACATAGGGATATCTATAAGGCCTGATGTTTAGAGGAATACTTCTTGGAATCAAATTAATAGCATGATCATGATCATGACCAGGTGGGAGGCCTTTGGGAGTCTCAAAAACATTGGAATGATTGTCGAAGACTTTTTTGAGATCTGGAGAAATGGATGATTTGGATGTGGGAACCTCTAGTGAACATAATTATGCAATTAGTTCCTGTTTTTCTTTCCTTATAAGGTTTGTCATTTCGTTAGAGTTGGTTACCTTTCCTAGTTTCCATGCGGTACCCATTAATTCAACTTCCTTTCCTTTTGAAGAGAATTTCATGAAAACTTCTTGAAAATTAAAAGCTATTGTACCGAAGGATTGCAACCATTGGACTCCTAGTACAACATCAGCACTACCCATTGGAATGGAAAGCATTGGGCTACTCAATACATATTATCCCATGGATAGCTTGATATTGTGGCACTTCCCTAAGAAATTTATGGTTCCTCCACTTACAACCATCACTTGACACTCCCATGCTGGATATAGGAAGCAATTCAATTCCTTGGCTATCTTACATTGAATAAAATTATGGGTACTTCCCGAATCAATCACCACTATTACATTTTTCTTCTTGATATTCCCTTCTATCTTGATAGTTTGAGGAGTGGTAATTCCAGCCAATGCATTTAAAGATATGGTCAGATTCAGTTATTCTTTATCTAGGGTTTGTTCTTGGTGTATATCCTATCTTTTGATGTTTCTTCTTCCTTTTCTTCCTCCTCTTCACAATCTATGTAAAATAATTTCTTCTCATCACACTTATGACCTTTAGTGCATTTTCTATTACAATTATAACAAAGACCTTTTCCTCCGTTTTCTTCCAATTGTTGTGGTGTCAACCTTGTAGGTTGTGGATGGCTAGGGGCAACAACACTTCCATGTTTATGATTGTGAGTGTAGGCTTCCTTATTTCCATAATCTTGTTTTCCATTTTTCTTGCCAACCTGAATACCTTCTCCAATGAATCTGGTTCCCAAAGGAAAACCTCATGTTGAATGTTATCTTTTGATGTCCCTGTGAACACATAAATCCTATGCTCCTCTGGAATATCTTTTACCCTTATATTCAATTTTGGAAGTACTCAATGTGCTCCATCATTGAACCCTTTTATTTGAGATTTATCAATTGGCTAAAAAAAATGTTGCTTTTCATATCGTCATAATTTTCTATCATTTCATCCATAAAAATAGCCTAAGTGACGAATTTTTTACAAGAGCAAATCCATCGATAGCATACAAACTGATTTGGTTCCAAATATAGAGTTGCAATGCATACCTTTTGTGTGTTTTTCTCATTATGGAGATCGAAAAATTTCTTCATCTATAGTATCGATGTTTTAGGATCCTTGCCATCAAACTTCCTCATATCGATCTTTGGAACATGGTGGTTCTTCAATCCAATTTTGGATTCTATAAAATTATGATTAACATTTCTTTTTTTCTCATCATGAGTTTCCTTTACTATACTTACCCCATTAGTAAGCATTTCTTGTAGAAAGTTTGTCAAATCTGTCTTCACATCATTTATGCCTTTGTTTAAATCATCCATCTTAACTTCCACGCCATCCATCTTAGCTTTCACACCATCCATCTTAGCTTCCATGTCATTCATCTTAGCTTCTACGGCTTTCTTTAAACCATCCATCTTAGATTCCATGTCTTTCCTTAAACCATTCATCTTAGCTTCCATGCCATACATCTTAGCTTCTACGTCTTTCTTTAAACTATCCATATTAGCTTCTATGTCTTTCTTTAAACCATCCATCGTAGCTTCTCTTACTTTTTGTGTGAGTGAAAGTTATTGCATTTGGTCTCGTAATTTTGATATATCATGATGCATTTCTTCCTCTTCTTCATGAGTCATTCTAGAGCTTTCAGGTTTCTTACTAGGTGTTTCCATTTTCTTTCTTTGAGACATCAATTACTGATAATAATGATTCACTATGCCCTTTGAATTTCTTCAAACTAAATTTTCAAACCAAGCTCATGAAAAATCTAAAAAAACTAAAAAACTTTTTTTTTTTTACATTGTAGGAGCTCGATATTGAATCTGATGTATCTGTGTAATTTTGGATCTCGAAGGTCTGAAATTTCTTCCTGCGATATCCCTTTCAGTAATTTTTCTAAACCTACGAGTCTGATCAAGATTGGATTCTCCAGTAAAGGGTTATCCTAAAACTCAAATGATGAATTGAGAATAGACTCGTTCAGTAGAGAGAACTTGTACGACGTGCCACGGGCCACTGTTTCAACCTTAGGTTCTAAAAATGATACCCAGACAACTATAGTCTGTCCACTTTCTGCAACTTCTCACGAAAATACAATCTGATGCTTAGATCAAACGTTATGATTATTTTCCCAAGGAAGCTTGTTTGGAATGTAATTTAGGGGTCTACAAAAATCCTAACTTCCTCAGATTATATCTCCCAAAATATATCGAGAAAGGACTTGAAATTTTGATCCAAGGTTCACACCACTTTCGTCACAAATGGTTTTTTTTTAGCTTCTAAAACTTGATAGAGAAATTGCTATAGTGAAAATTCCACGATGACTTGTTTTAGTTGAAATTCTGGAGCTTGCAAAAACCCTAACTTCCTCAGATCATATCTCCAAAAATATAGTGCGAAAAGGTTTGAAATTTGGATGCAAGGTTTGGGTTGATTTTTCCCAAATGGGTTTATTTTGTAGTTTCTGAAACTTCGTATCGAAAATGTTATAGCGAAAATGCCACGATGGCCTGTTTGGGGCAGTGAAACCGTAGAATCCACAACTCTGATACCAAATGTTACGAAACCATCTAACAAAAGGATAGAGAGGTTAGATCAACACCTTAGAATTCAGCCTCTTCGAGGGGGTAACCTCCTTTAAATTACACAAATGAACAATTCTTTGATGATTCAAATGAAAAAACCTCCTTTCTATACATAGGAGTCTAAGGGGTCACAATATAACCAAGCCGACCTAACAATAACAATATAAAGGCACAAAAATAACAATAGTGGGATTTTATGGGGCATAATAATAATAATATGGGGACAATAGGGGTACACCAATAAAAATAAGGGGCACAACGACAATAGTAATGGGGGAATCACGAGTATTATAGGGACCTAACAAAATCCCTTTCCAAAAAATGAAGTCTTGGGAACTACAAAGTTTTAGCACCTCGGTGCCAAATAAGTTACTGGTTCTATTCTCAGTGGTTCTCTTTAATCTATTAGCTAAGCCATGACCTTATTCGATACACAAGGGGTCAAGGTTAGAGTGGTTACTTAACCAAATACCTTGGTTGGTAGAAGTTCTAGCATTGAAGTCCGAAAGAAAAAGGATATTACCTTCATTCCTTAGGTTGTGAATGTATTTTTCTAAGGTAGTGAAAGGAAAATTATTATCTAAGTTATTTTTCTTATAGGAGGTAGAGTTGACATGAACGAAATAGAGGATAGCAAGAAAAAACTTATTGGAGGAAGAATGAGAGACCTTGATTGAAATGTACTGATTAAAGGGGTCGATATATGAAGTTGGATGTGAGAAGAAACAATGTTATTTTTATAAGAGGTTATACCACCAAGGCCCCTTCAAGATGATTTCTTGTTCCATGTAGACAAAGAATGAATCCATCAAGGCGAGGAACCTCATTTTCTTCATATTTCCAAGTTTCAATGACAAAAATAAGGTCAATATCACTTGGGATCCAAATTAACATAGTACCTTTATGCCATGGGAAACCCCGACAGTTCCCCAAGATGATCCTTAGTGATCCTAATCCATATTTATCACTCATACTTTGATCTCTATCTCAAATAATAGATTTTCCATTGCTAATGATAAACCATTCCCCTTTTTTATTTCCTCCTTAGTCTTCTGGACTTATTTACTCATTCTAGCTTTGTCTTTTGGAATCAGATCCTCATTTATAAAGATTTTGGTTCCCTGTAGGCTAAGGGATACCTTGAGTATATATAATTTATGGATATTGCAACTTACCTTAATACATATTACTCTATGTTTATTCTCAAGTAACTTTCCTACCTAGATTGCTTCCGTGATATAGATTGTTTGAGTTTTAGATTTTGTTTTTAATCATTTATTTACTATTTCTAATGTGCCCTCATTATTTTGTTCTTCTATACGAAGAACTATAAGGTGTAAAAATATTTTATGGTGCTCATATTCGAGTTCAATCAATTTGTTAATTTCCTATTTTATGGGTTTAATATCTAATTTACTCTTTGTGTTATTCAGGGCTAAGTTATTATTTAGTTCTTCTTTCAGAATTATAATCTCGGTTTTTAGGGAGTTTTTTTCTTCAATCATTGATTGTTTACTATGTTCTATTTCTTGAATCCTACCATTCATTCCTTGGATTTCATTTCCAAGCGATATTATTCTATTTTCTAGAGATTTGTGATTTTTTTCAAGCAGTGTAGTTAATTGTATTTTAAATTGGGTTTCTCTTTCTTCTCTTCACCTGTCGAAAGATTCAATGTACTCATAAAGACTGTCTAGAGTAATTTTACTTTGTTTACCTTTGCTAGAGGGGGGCTTAAATATGTTAGGGGAAGTACTCCTAATGTAAACAAGAAAAACTTAACAAAAGTGGGTGAGCAGGAAAGTATGCACTTGTGAGAGTCTGAGTAATTGAGGTCACCCATAAAGATCGACTCCTTAAGATGATGTACAGGTCGATACACCTTGTCAAAGCCCAGAGGAAAGATCTAACCTGTGATTTTCCCAAACGACTTGGAGTCGGCAGGAAACCCTTGTACAAGGGTCTTGCATGTTGCATTCATTGAGCTCTGGGAGCTCTGAGGGCTTGCGGTTATTACAGGAGCAACATATGACCACGGGGTGACTCACCCTCCCCTAGTGGTGCGTACTGGAACACGATGATTCACTCTCTTGTGGGACAAGATGATTTTCTCTCTTGTGGAACAATATGATTCACTGTCTTGTGTAGCAGGATGATTAGTTCTCTTATGAGGCCTAGATTGATTTGTTCTCCATGGCAACTGTAGCAGGATTGATGTGTTCTCCATGGCGATTGTAGCAGGATTGATGTATTCTCCTTTGAGGATAGGATTGATCAGTTTTCCTATCAAGGCATCCTACCCATGCAGTCTGGGACTCATGGGAAGTACCTCTCATCTGATCAATGAGCGGGGAAATGAAGTTAGGGACCATAGTAGTACCGATGGATGCATTGGTGTATCTATCGTACTCCCTATACTAGGATGACCTCCATTGAACTGGGATCAATGATACTGGTTCAGGACCAGTGGTAGGATTTGTACCATACTATGATGCTGACTTTGGGTTGGTTGAGACTAGTCTGGGACCAGTGGTACATACTCCGAGACTGCGTGTCAATTCAATACTAGTTTGGGACCAGTGGGAGTGGTACATATTATGACGCTAACTTTGGGTCGGTTGAGACTGGTCTGGGACCAGTGGTACACTCTCTGAGACTACAATACTGGTCTGGGACTAGTGGTAGGAGTGGTATTTACTATGACGCTGACTTTGGGTCGGTTGAGACTGGCCTGGGACCAATGGTACATACTTTGAGATTGAATTCATGTCAGTGCAGCACTGGTTTGGGGCTAGTGAGAGTGGTACATACTATGACGTTGACGTCGGGTCGGTTGAGATTGCTATGGGACCAGTGGTACACTCTCTGAGACTGCAATACTAATCTGAGTTTAGTGGTAGGAGTGGTACTTACTATGAAGCTAACTTCGAGTAGGCTGAGACTACTCTGGGATGAGTGGTACGCACTCTGAGACTAACTTTGAGTCAGTGGAGGATGATACTAGTCTAAGACTAGTGGAGTTGTACTCACTATGACGCTGACTTCGGATTGGTTAAGACTAGTCTGGGGCCAGTGGTACATACTCTGAGACTGACTTTGAGTCAGTATGATACATCCTCGATCATTTTTTCTTCTTCATAATTTGGACAAAAGCAGAGCAGAATAGAACAATGGAAGAGCAGAGCAGAATAGAGCAAAACAGTACCGATCAATACAGGGTAGAACAAGACAAAGAAAAACATGTATAATAGAGCAAAGCAAGGCAAGGGTCAGGTTGTATAGGGAAGTGCATTTGATGGATGAATAGTAACAACCGATAGACATATTGCAGATGAAGTTCTCCCTGGTTGGGAGGGAGTGTTAAAATTGGTAACCAAGGAAAAACTTCATGTGGGTCATCTTATTCATGGCTGATAATATTTTTATTAGATTCCTCTCATCGATAGGTGTAGGATTAATATTAAGATCATCCTATTCTAATACGTATTCATGGAGATATGAATTAATTTTAATTATGGAATTATTATCAAGCCGACCTACAACTCATGTAGGTTCAAAAGCCCAATAGTCGCATCTATTCAAACACCAACGTTGTGTATAAATATAAGAGAAATTTTTCTCATTTTCACTCACTCTTCTCATCACATCTCTCTCTCTCTCTACTACACAGAAATGAGTGTCTTCTCTACTGCGCAGAAATGGGTCTCCCTCTCACACATGTGAAGCCGGAAGCTGTTGAACCTGAAGTTGCAATTGCTGATCCAAAGATTGACCTATGTGGCCAAGAATATCTCCTCTTTGGAAGTATTTTTTAGGTTCATCTTAACCTCCTCTTAAATCCACAACTTTTTGGTGGTGGAATGAAGTCAATTCGACGAACGGTTTGTAAGATATTGACTGCCCTAGTTTGAAGCCGGAAACTGCTGAAACTGAAGCTACAACTGCAGAAGTAAATATTGTCCTACGTGGCCTAGAAGATCTCCTCATCTGAACAACATTGTAGGTTCATCTGAACCTCCTCTGGAAGCCGCAACTTTGGGTGGTGGAATGAAGTCAATCCGACGGTCGGTTTGTGAGATATCGTCTGCCCTAGTTTGATAATGAAGCTGCTAATGCTAATGTTGCTGATCTAGGGTTTTCTACTGCTGATATGAATCAGATTTATTGTACTATTTCTCTCTGCTGAATTATTGAAGATAAAATAATATTTTATCAAAGGGTTTCCCCACACTTTGTGGGGTTTGTCCCTGGCTAGCCGCCACATCTTGTGTCTCTTGTCTTGGCTTGTTTTCTGTCGATCGTTTAATGTTCTATCTGCACTTTACTTTATGTACATATGATTGCTAATCTGTGGAATATAATAAGAAAAATAAGTAAATTGTTATAATCATAAAACATACCATAACTTAACAAAAATTATATTTAATATTTTGAAAAAATGTTTTGTTTTTTAATGATGTTTTAATATTTCTTAAATATATTGTTTTTTATAATAGTGTTATTGTTTATGATATTTATGATTATATTGTTTATGATAGTGATTTTATTCAATATATTGATGTTATATTATATTAAACTAAATAAAAAGGGAAAATATGTCTATTAGCTCTCTATCAACAAATATTTTGTCAAACCAATCAATGTATAGCTAATCATAGCTCCCTCTATATATCTAGGAAAGTGATCGTCTTTCTCAAATCCAACATGACTAGCAGAATATCTAATGAATTGATACCTTTTATTTTTTATGGTGTAGACATTTCTCCCACATATTCTTGTAATCATTTACTAGTGTTGTCCATTCCATGTGCTCTTGAATTGAGTTTAAACCAAGCAATTGCAGATACATCATATAATCACAACTATTATCTTTCCTTGAGGGTCTTCACAATTCCCTTTGAGTTTATCATTGTTATCTTTTCTTAGATTCTTCACTAGACCATATTAGATCTTGATTAATACCATGCTCATTTCTCTTTACATGTGGAAGAGTTCTATCTTATCAAATTCTAGCCAATATATACCAAGCTCACGCTTCCAAACATGTTTCTGCTACCAACCCTTCCTAGAATATCTCTTAAAAATTCAATCTACTTTCTAATGATCAACTCTTCTAAATATGCCCATTCCTATTCCTTTCATATAGTCATCTAGTTGACTTACTTTCAAATGTGTTTATTCTTTCCTTGAAGTTGATACTCCTTTCTTCTAGTAAAAAATGATTTAATTATATATTCTTGCTACTTTCCTTAAAGTTGAGACTCCTTTCCTAAGGTGAGAAGTGCTTTAATTATATATTCTTGCTACAACTTGACTATCCTCATACTTGCAAGCTATTTTCATAATCGTCTAGTAGAATATGCTTCTTTCATGTTATTATGAATCTAAATAACCTTCTCATAATGATGGTTTGGTTAATATCAAGGATCACTGTGATTCACCCTGTTAGAATATTTTTCTATAACAATATGATGTCAAAATGTAAGTGTATAAACAATTGAGCGATGGTCCAAATCCTTCTACATTTTCCTTGCTAAGATGAAACTCATTGTGCAAACTCTAATCCTTCCAAAGCTATATGCCTCTTTCCTGGATTAGGTGAAAGAAGAGAAGGTCTTCCTGCATAGAGAGGTTATTCAAGTAACTCCGTCGAGGTACTCACCAGGGTCGTTGGTAGCATGGAGGTGATTGTGTTCCTATATGACTCAATCTAGGTATTGTCTAGGCCTATTGGCAGTGAAGCAACACAAGAGATGAATCTTATAATCTCTCAATTATATTACTCGTGCATCAATATACCCATCATCTCCAATTGAAACAACTAAGTTGACTTGCCATTGGAATGTGTGCTAACGAAAGAAGAAAATGGTAGGGACTACATATTTTACACAAGTTAGTGTGCAAGCCATCATGATCAAAGAGTCAAACAATACTTTCAAAAGAGTTAGACTCACTTTTCATGAAACAAGGTAGATATATAGAGTTAGAGTTCTACCAGTGTGTCACCAATCTTGCAATGGTTACAACCACCCTCCAAAATTTTGGCTCTCATGCAATTTTCAAATCCTACCTTGGATCCTACGATCAAACATCTGTGGTCACTTGTTCTTAAGGTGATGATCTCAATCTTCCCCTCCTTGATCTTAAGAAGTTTTCCATGTTCTCATATTTATGCAACATGTGTCATCTTTGGGGATAGGGATTGTGGTTTCTCATGCAAAGGGGATGTTGTTTTGCTTCAAGGGAAAACATGCATGTGTGAGTCATTATTATCATGTAGACATGTTCCACACTCACTTCATGCACTCTTGTCATGAAGCTTGTTGCATCAAGAAGAGTATTTTTTTTACATTTTGGATGGTATACATTGTATCACTAAGTGCTCATGTGTGATCATAGTCCAGTCCTATCACTATTTACATTTGTGTCACTAATCTCTCATTTACCCATTTCCCAAGAAACCTAGCCTCACCTAGCTTCCACGAACTATTTAATTTTCCTTTGCATCCATCAAGCTTCCTCCCTTTCCTACTGGAAAATCAAAGTGTGCTAAGACCCCAACCTCCCTTTCCATCCAAAACTATACATTGGTTTCATTCAGTGTCATTCCCCCAGTTGCACCCATTGTTATTAGAAACTACGTAGTATTTATTCTTAGTTTCCAAGGCTGCATTAAACTCAAAAATTATGCAAATGTGTCCTCCCAAGACTTCATCCTAGAAGTAGTCACTGCCTGCTGAAACTGAACTAATTTATTTCTCAGTGACTACATGAACATGTGACATGTTGAGATCCCTCCTAAGGTGCTATGGAGAAGGACCAAGAATCTAAGTTATGGCGAAAGATCAATACTGCATGTAAACTCCGTGAGATGCATTATCATCTTGAGGGTAAGTATGGTATGTAAATAACACCTTTGGAAGTACACATCTTAGTTGATTTTCTAGGACATTTGTCATTGTCATATCATCTCGTCTTCAGTAACATCCATCTACGTTAACACAAATAAGTCATTTCATATATTTCATCTACATGTCTTCAATTCATGCATGTGTGCAAACAACAATAAGTCATTTCATGCATTTCCTCACATGTCTTACTTCCTTCTCTATTGTTTGACCAATTGTCATCGTCAGCATGTTGATGACTATGTCATGCTTGCAACCCTGTTCTGGTGATTTTGAAGGTTTGTCTTTGTGTGTATGAGTTGTGTTCCTTATCTAAACATCTATCGCACTCACACACAATGTTGTAAGCAATTTCATGCAAGTGTCATCACGATGGTCCAAAGATCTATCTGAACTGTTGCACTTTTTTCTTTCACCATTATGCAATCCCGCAATGAGTCACACTAAGCATATGTTGTCTTGTGGTTTGAGGTGTCTTGTCATCAATTCATGTTGAGTGTGTGTCCACAAGGTATTATATGCAAGAGTTCACGCACTCACACATAGCCTTTTTTTGCTGAAAAATTGTCAATCAAACTACCCTTCATCAACCAGATTTCCATTGCGATGCAGTTCATAGTCTCAACTCTTAGTGACTAGGATATGTTGCCCAATTTTTTTTGGATATTTAGGCTTCCCTTGAGGAAGTATGCACTACGCAATCCTAGACTCAACCTCACAGACTATCACCCAAAACATCGCATAAGTTTCCCAACAATCTATCTCAGTCTACACTTCTCACAATCCTATCAAACAAGCCTCCTCCTGGTCACTGCCTCAATAAATTGTGTAAAATGGTGGGATAGAAACCCGTTTCCTATCATTGCACTATCCGGGGAAATTCAATAGTTTATTTAGTCAGTCCCCTTGTCATCTTTCTTGTCAATCGTCCCGAAAGTTGCATAGTTTTCTTGACACCCCGCTCAACCGGGAAACTACACAAACATGTCCTGCATGATTTCCTCTGAGATATATGCAGTTCTAAACAACAAGCTCCTGCAGCCCATTCCTGTAATCCTCTAAAAATGTATGTAATTTTCACTGCGAGTGCCTCCTACTCTCTACACTACCTTCCCTGGAAAAATTTCACAGTTCTACCTCTGAGGTGAGCTAGCTCCAACAGATGTCACTACTATCCCGGTTCTTCTAAACCCAGGCTCTTAGTGACCTTTGTACATTTTTTCTGGATAATACCCCGAAGTCTCACATCCTGGCTTGAAATGTCCTTTGTGTAATTTCAGAGCCTTGTCCTATCTCTTGGTCACTTGCACCTGAGATCGAAAGACAATGCATCATGGTAGACTACAAAATTTCTGAATCTGGTGTTGTCTCATCATGAGTGATTTCAGAAATAGGTACATGGATGAAACATGGTGTGACAACAAACAAGATAAACAAGGAGTGCATGCTAGAAGGCTCGCTCATGGTTGCATGAACACATGAAGCACCAAGTAGCAAGTGAAGAAGACACATGTGCATACATGGACAATCAAGTGAGGAACAAGACCATTGAATAATCAACATGCTTTACCATCTAGAGGTGAAGCTATGGTACACCACGAGCACACTCATCACACAACAACACAACCAACATGTGCATACCAACAATTTCATGTCAATTTCTGTCATGAATAACCTCTGCCACATCACTACTTTGGGTCATACTTGTCTAATCAATGTAAATTAATGTTGAAGTCCAAGAGACCGATGGATGAAGTTAGAGAGTCATGAAAGTTGAAGAGTCGTGTAAGTCAAATAGTCATGAGGGAAGTCGAAGAGTCACAATGGTCAGTTTCACCCTTGGCTATATATACCCCTCACCTATACATTTAAAAGACTTTTTCACCTTAGCTCCTCCCACATAGCCCTGAGTGTCTGTAGTGTTTTCTTTGAGGATAAAACAGTGGCTCCAACTACCCTCTATTGGGGTTAGTGATATATGGTGTATGGATGTGTCTTAGAACTTTCGTTTAATTCAGAATCCTGTTAACAGGCCATCACATTTTCACACATATATTGTATTCGTTTGTAAGACTATTCTTTCAATGCTCGTAATGCATGTTACTCTAACTTGTACTAAGATAGTTGAACTATTTCTATTCTCTTAGTGCATATGTTGTAACTACATATCCTACTCTAATTTCCATCTTATAATAAATGAGAAAACAAGTTTCTATTAACCCTGGTAGTGTTGGATTTATTGATTAGTATAGATTGTTTAGGTTCTCCATTTTATTCATCTATACGAGATCCAATCCTTTCTTCTTATTTTGAGGATCCTTGGGAAAATACCTTCTAAAATATCCATATTCATTGCAACCAAACCATTACATTTTAGGACATATTGTCATTGTCATATCATCCCTTCTTCAGTAAAATGCATGTGTACAAACACAAATAAGTCATTTAATGTATTTCCTCTATGTGTCTTAATTTTCACTTGTTTTACCAATTGTTGTCATCATCATGTTGATCACTATGTCATGCTTGCGACCTTGTTCTTGTGATTTTGAAGGTTTTTCTTTGTGCGTATGATTTGTGTTTATTATGTAAACATCTATCACACTCACACATAATGCTGTAAGCAATTTCATGCAAGTGTCATCACGATGGTTGCATTGTGTGTCTCTAACTGAGTTGAGACTATTCCCTTTCGATATGAAACTAACTCTCACCCTCTCCCTCTATAGTTAAATAAGTTTGACACAAGAAACACTTAGCGCTAACTAGGGACATGAACATTGGTGTTTGAAGACTAAGTGTACCACTCTCATGTGTTAGAAAGTGATAAGGCATATCTTTAAGATAATGGCAACCGATCCATCATACTGGTTGGGAATCACACACCAAACAGTGTGAGGTCTAGTTTGGACTTCAAATTGGGGAGATCCCCTAAATGTTGGTGTGTCTAGCACCATCAATAGGTTAATATTGCTATGAAGGGCTCTATTATATAAAATCTAAACATATATCAAGTTTGTATTTGCATGGATAGTTTGTATTTTACATATGAAATATAAGCAGAATTATCATATTAACCACTTCTACATTTCAATCTATTTGGGTGTCAAAGGTATTCAATTGGTAGTTTGAATAACAGGAATTGGAAAACCCACTATTCTTATATGAAATAATGGTTCAAGATACCCAAATATGTTCAAATGATTGTTTAGTAGTAGATTTTCCTACAACACTATTCTTCCATAACATCAAAGTTGACATATTAGGGAGCCCATTGACCACCACAAAATATGATCCTTGACTGGGGTAGGTAGTTGAGTGTAAAACCCTTATTTCTTGATGATTGTTTTAGCAATGGCATAAGTAGATTATTAGAAAAAATCCTGAAGTATTTTTATCAACTTATTTACACCAAATTTCCCCACCACCTATTTAAATTGTGACTCCCAAATTAGCTTGGAACTCTCACTTGAAGGAGCAAAAAGATGGTTGAAGTGGCACAAGAGCACATTTTGAGGTAAGATGATCTGGAAATCACCCTATGAGTGATAACAGTTAAGAATTATTTGAGGGAAGGTATTACAGACTCATGTGTTGGTGTATGCCTATGTTATTTAAGCAACAAATCGATCATATTGTGAATATGCAGACACTTGAAATGGAAAAGAACGGAGAAACATAGTAAGAAAATACAAGGACACAACAATTAATAAGGAGTTCACCCTATCGTCCAAGGCTACATCTCCGGTATATCGTTTAGTGGTGGAATTATTTTATTGTGTCTTAAAGCAAAGAATTACAATGAGGAGCTCGATGTGAGTCTCCTGAAATAGAATTGCTGGGCAGGGTGGTTCTTGGTTTCCACAAGCCACTAGAGTGCATAGACTCTGGCCTTACTATCTCTTGACCTCTTTGGTCAACAATTGAAGCAACCCAATATGGTGCTTAGATTCCCACAGATCCTCTCAGGGGTGGCTTGAACCTCTCAAGCTCTCTGGTGCTCGATGTCGCCTTTGGACAGTTCGGCCCTCTATATTTATGCTCTTTTCTTCACTGTCTTCTTTGCTTTTTCTCTCTCTGTCTTTGTTTCCTTATTTTTTTCTTGTGTTTCTATTCTGTCTATTCATGGATTTAAAGCCAGTCAATTTCATGGTTGTTCGATTCCCCTTCTACGTCCATCATATCACCTGTTGCTGTTCGCTTGGGATCCCTTGTCTTTGCGTCATGATCATCAGCTCATAGGGTGTGGCCACTTATCCTCCTACAAACTGCGCCAACTCTTCCTTGTCGGTTCAATTCTTTGATTATGTCAGGAAATGACTCATCCACCACCTCTGTGTCAAATTGGACCTCAAATTCTTACATATCACGGCTTCATCCCCCATCAATTCTAGCTTCCCCATCGGATGTGATCTCAGCCATTAGATCTGGAACGCCTAGATCTGATTCCATTCGCTCATTGTGTGCGATTGACTTGCTCGACCATTAGCACATGATGAGTGGTGTTTTTCTCTCTCCTTTGCTTGCCACACATCGGGTGCTGAGTGGAATCGCTCGTTTTTCTCCAAATCTAGTTACCGCCCAACGTTGGCCTTCATCAATACCGCCGATTTTGGAGCATGGGTCTTGCCCTTATCCTTTAGCACTTTTCCCCATAGTTTTTTCGGCTTCCATGTGACCGAGTTCTCAGGTCCTCTCCTTCTCGATGGGTTTTTCCCAACGATGCATGACTAGAAATAATCGTACATTGAAAACTGCCTCCTTTTCTTGATTTGGGCTTTCCGGTGTCTAGTTTCGCCTCCTACGTAGTCTCCATGGGCCTTGGCCAGTGCGCTTTGACCGAGGTCCTCATCGTTCCATGCTAGCTACCAGCTGCCAGTATTTAGAGGTTTTTATGATCGCTCTATGCTCCTTGAATTTGAATTTTTGTCGCGATTTGATACAGTCATGGTGCTATTATAATTATTCTTGGATCCAATTCAGATCACAACTTCCCACTGAAAAAGATTTTGGACAACTAAAAGTTGGCATTCAAGCATGGACTAAGTGAGGGTACTATTGTCTCACTTGCCCAATCTCAATCCACTTTGCATGACTTGGCTTTGAACCCTTGAGCCCTACTCTGAGGTACTCAACATCCCCCCTACACGTCGTCCTCACCTTCCTGTCCAAGATTGTGTCTTCCTATAATTCATTAAGATATTCAGGTAGCAGGTCATGAATAGAAGGCAACTGACTCTGCTCTTCAAGATCCTCAATTAGAGAAGGTTCAAACAATCTCAAAAAATCTACATTTACGACTGAGTAGATGTGCATGTAAGCTGGTAGATCAAGGAAAAAATCATTTTCACCAATCTTCTCAAGTATCTTAAAGGGTCCATACCTGATAGGCTTTAGATTTTTACCTTCACCTTGCATCATGTCCTTGCTGATATATAGCCAGACCTCGTCACCAACTTGGAAAATATGCTCCATCTAATGCTTGTCATGCCTAGCCTTGTATTTGGCTTGGCTCTTTTCCAGATGTTCTTGTATTTCCTGGTGGATCTCCTAGATTTTTCAATGAACATAGTTGCCTTGTCCACATCACTGTGTCCATCAAATGTGGTATCTTTACCAAAGACAATCCAAAGGAGACCTTGGTGTAAAACCAAAACATGTCTCAAAAGGATATCTCTGTGTAGAAGAATGTTTTGCTCTATTGTAAGCATGTTGCACATAACACAAATGTTCATCCCAAAGCTTAGGATGTTTGCTGCAATATCCTTTGAGTAACTGGATCACTGTCCTATTAACTACTTCTATCTGGCCATCAGTTTGTGGATGAAAATTTGTGCTTTTATTCAGTTTGGTGTCCATCAATTCCCACAAACTTGACCAAAACTTTCCCACAAATCAGGTTTGTCGATCAGATACAATGTAAGTGGGTAGTCCAAAATGAACCCATACATGCTCAAAGAATAGTTTTGTAGTTTGTTCAATTGTAACCTATTTATTACAAGGTATCAAAATAAACATTTTCTGAACCTATCCATAACAAAATATAGGTAATCATGACATTTCCTAGATTCAGGCAGTCCTCCAACAAAATCCATGGAAACACCTTCCCAAGGGTGAGAAGGAATTGGTAGTGGAGTGTACAAGCCTAGTTTTCTATTACTGGGCTTGCGTTTAGCACACATAGTACACCCTCTTACATACCTAGAAAATGTCTTGTTCATTTTTGGCCAATAACAAAATATTTACAGCTATGCAACTATTTTACTTACCCCAAAGTGACCTGATATCAGAGAAGTGTGTGCTTCTCTAATTTTCTTTACTCTCTCAATTTGTGGAATGCACAGTTTCCCATAATGGTATAAGAGTCGATCCTTCACATGATAATCCAATTATTCTACTCTTTTACCTTGACTCAAAGTTGCATATACATTTTTAAAGTCTATATCTTGAGCATATTGTTCAATGTATTTTTCATGTAGCATAGAATTATGCTTAAGTATAGTAGATGCATTTATAATGGGTCTACATAACATGTCTGCAACTTTATTATGTATGCCCTTTTTATATTTGATGACTAAATGAAACTGTTGTAGAAAACCCATCCATATGTAGTGTCTTGATTGCTACAGATTAGTTTGGTAGTGTAGATATTGAAGTGGTTGATGATCAGTATGTATCACTGTCTCTTTGCCCATTAAATAATGTTTCCACTTTTTCACACTCTGAACTAATGCATACAATTCCTTATCATATGTAGGATAGTTAACTACTACAAGATTAAAAGTCTCAGAATGATAACATATGGGTTTATCGCGGTGGGTCAACAATTCTCCCATGGCATGGTCATTGGCATATGTTTAGATCTCAAATCATCTTTGTAGATTAGGCAATGCTAGTACAGGTGTTGTACTAATATTTTCTTTCAAGGTGTCGAAGGCTTTCTGATGTTTGCCTCCCCACTGAAACACCTTGTTCAATCATGTTAAAGAATGTAAAGGACATGCAATTGAGGAAAAGTTAGAAATGAACTTCCTCCAATACTGTGATACCCCTAAGAAGCTTCTCAGTTCTGTAGCAGACTTGGGTTTAGGCCAGTTTACAATGACTAACACTTTAGAAGGATCTATTTTCAATTCACCACCCCCTACTATATGACCCAAATAATTTGGAGATGTTTTTCCAAATTCACATTTTGAGAGTTTAACATGAAGCTTTTCTATTTTCAAAACATCTAATGTCTGCTTAACATGATTTAAGTGTTCTTCCCATGTTTTACCAAAAAACAGAATGTCATCCAGATACACAATAACAAAGTCATCAAGAAAAGGTCTAAGTACAACATTCATTAATCTCATGAAACTAGCAGGAGCATTGGTCAAGCCAAAAGGCATAACCAGCCACTGATCCAATTCCTACTTTGTTTTGAAAGTAGTCTTCCATGCATCTTGTTCTATAACTCTGACCTGATGGTATCCATTGTGCAAGTCTAGCTTGGTGAAATAAACAACTTCTTTCAATTGATCTAAAATATCATCTATGCAAGGAAGGGGAGAAATTTTTTTTATTGTTATCTTATTCAGTGCTTGGTAGTCAATGTGCATTCACCACGAGCAACTCCTGCACCTGCTTCTTGATTTTAGCACTCTCTAGAGCAAACAACCTGTACATTCCATTGTTAGGCAATGGATAATCTTGTTGCAAAATAATATCATGTAC
Organism: Pinus taeda; assembly: GCA_000404065.3. Classification (NCBI taxonomy): domain Eukaryota; kingdom Viridiplantae; phylum Streptophyta; class Pinopsida; order Pinales; family Pinaceae; genus Pinus; species Pinus taeda. The sequence goes on along the minus strand of APFE030699641.1, from coordinate 62,539 downwards.
TATTTCCTTTTTGAGTGGCAGACCTTTAGGTTCTTGAAACAAGACATCATACTATGAAACAAATTTTTCTATATTAGCTTGTTGTTTAGCATTACAACCCTCAAATACATTGGCTTTATCAGGTTTCTTTTCCTTTACAACCATCAGTAAGAATTGTTTGCATGAATTTATCATTCTTTTCATCTGCCCTGAGTTTATGAGAGTATAATTATTCTTGAGCTTATGAGCTCTTACAAAGCATTTGATTCCATATTTGACAAGTAGATAATTGTTCTCGACTCTATACAAAATAGCTTTTCTATCATACAAGTAATGACTTCCTAAAACAATTCGACATATATCCAAAGGAATTATGTCTAACTCAACCTCATCTACAAATGTTGACCGAAAAGAAAACTTGAGTTTGCACTGTCTAGTCACTTGTAGTTAGGCTTTATCATTCAACAATCCTAATGGGTATGGTTTCTTATGAGGTGTAGTTGCTAATCCCAATTTCTTTATAATTGCTTCAGAAATTAAATTTACTTGTGAGCCACTATCAAACAAAGTATCAATATTTTGATATTTGGAAAAAACTCAAATATGGAAAAGCTCATGCCTTTTTCTCTCATTCTCTCCATCAATAATAGATTGAGTAGAATTACTAGTAAATGGTTTAGAATTCTTACCTTTTATACATGTGGCTGCAATGGTTGTTTCATCTCCTGAGTCTAACCCCAAATCTTTCTGAATAGCTGCAACATTCTTCTTCTTCTCACCCTCAACCTTCTTAGGCCTCAGCTCTGGATACAAAATCTAACAATGCTCATCATCATACCCATCCTTTTTATAGTGAGTGCATGAAGCTTTGCTTCTCTATGCAGTGTTAGCCTTCCTTGTTTTCCACCTCTGCTTTCTTTTCTCCTTGTTCTTGCTTCCAATGGGTTGGGATTGTCCCCCAACTTCTAGATTTCCATTCTTTCCCCTAGTTTCTAGATGAGTAGCTTGTACAGATACCTCATTTATACTAGTGGGATTAAGCATCAAGATGGTACGCCTCATGCAGCTGTGTAGACCACCAATGTACTTCAAAATAGTTTCTGGTGAGTCTAATGAGATTCTTAGAATCAATGCTCTCTTTCTAAATTCTTGAGTGTAGCCTTGCACACTTTGCCCTTTCAACTGCCAAAGAGTTTTCCAACTCATCATGTCTTGTTTCATGTAGGCTAATGGATAGAACTGCTTTTTGATTGTAGAAACAAATTCACTCCATACAGAGATAGTCTTACCATGTATTTTCATGTTAGCTTGGGTTCTGCCTTCCCACCAAACTAAGGCAGTGCCTCCTAGGCATAGGCTTGCTAGCTAAATCTTACTCTTGTCTGAGTCGATGTTCTGTACTTTGCAATAAACATCAATTTTTCTAATCCAATTGTCCAACTTTTCTAAATTTAACTCTCCATCCTTATGTTTTCTAAAGTCCATATACATTTCTTCTACCATGTACTTTATGGCTAATAAAATTTCTATGAATTGAGGGTCTGGTCCCACATAACCTTCCTCTGACATTGTCTTCTGAGGATAGACTCTCCCAATTTCAGGATTAGTTTCGACCAAGTCTCGTTCTCGTAATTTGAGCTTTGACCTAGTGAGCATTCAATAGCTAAACCAACAAAAGCTTGTCTACCCTTTATAGCCTAATGCTCTGATACCACTTGATCTAGAAATCACACTATGAGTAATCTCAATTAAGAATTATTTGAAAGGAGGTATTACAAACTCATGTGTTAGTTTGCGTCTATGTTATTTAGGCAACGAATTGATCATATTTCAAATACACAGACACTTGAAATGGAAAACAACAGAGAAACAAAGTAAGAAAATACAAGGACACAACAATTAATAAGGAGTTCACCCTATCCTCCAGGGCTACATCTTTGATCCAGCTCCCAGTGGTGGCATTCTTTTATTGTGTCTTAAAGTAGAGAATTAAAATGAGGAGCTCAATGTGAGTCTCCTAAAACAGAATTGCTTCCCAGGGTGGTCCTTGGATTCCCCAAGCCACTAGAGTGCACAGACTCTAGCCTTACCAGCTCTTGACCTGTCTAGTCTACAATGCAAGGAGCCCAATGTGGTGCTCAGCTTCCCACAAATCCTCTCTGGGATGGCTTCAACCTCTCAAACCCTCTGGTGCTTGATGTTGCCTTTGGTCAGCTCGGTCCTCTGTGTTTCTGCTCTTTACTTTAGTATCTTCTTCGCTTTTGCTCTCTATATCTTTGTTTCCTTCCTTTTTTTCCTGTCTTTTTGTTCTGTTTGTTCATGGCTTTAAAGCCAATCTATTTCATGGTTGTTTGATTCCCCTTCTACCTCCGTCAGATCGCTTGCTGTTGTTTGCTTTGGATCCCCTGTCTCTGCGTCATGATCATCGGCTCACAGGGAGTGGCCACTTGTACTCCTATGAACTACCTCAGTGCTTCCTCATCGGTCCAGTTCTTCGATTACATCGGGAAATGACTCATCTGCCACCTCTGCATCAAATCAGACCTCAAATTCTTACATATTGCGGCTTATTCCCCCGTCAATTTTGGTTTCTCCATCCAATGCGATCTTAGCCATTAGATCTAGAGCCCCTAGATCTGATGCCCTTCGCTCATTTTGCATGGTTGACTTGCTCCATTGTTAGCGCACAATGAGCGACAATATTCTCTCTCCTCTTCTTGCCACACATCACCCGTTGAGTGGAATCGCTCTTTTTTCTCCAAGTTCGCTTACCGCCCAAGGGTGCCCTCGATAAATACTATTGGTTTTGGAGCTTGGGTCCTACCTTTAGCCTTTAGCGCTTTTCCCACACAGTTTTCTCGCCTTCCATGTGATTGAGCACTAATCGCCTCTCTTTCTTGAGGGGTCTTTCCCAGTGATGTGCAATTCGCGCATCAAAAACTACCTCCTTTTCCTGATCTAAGATTCCTATGGGCTAGTTTCGCTTCCTGCACAGTTTCCATGGGCCTCGGTCAGCACACTTTGACCGAGGTCCTCGTCGTTCCACGCTAGCTGCCAACAACCACTGTTCAGATATTTTTCTGATCGCTCCATTCTCTTTGAATTCGAAGTTTTTTCCTGATCTGATATAGTCATGGTCCTATTATAATTCTTCTTGGATCTAATTCGGATCATAAGAAGTCCAAAACCTGTTTACGTATGATCGTCCTCTAACATGTGACGACAATGTCAAGTGCACTATCAGATAATTGTATCCACCCAAAAGTATTTTTTTGACAAGATTTGAGAACTATGGCAAGCACCACAACCATGGGTTGACTAAGGAAACATGTAACATGATTTGTGCTACCCTTCTTGTACTTGATGTTCTAGTGGAATTGTTGCAAGCATGTCGACCATTTATGATGGAAATCATTCTATAAATTTCATTTTATTTGCATGAATTCCAAAGGACTATAGAAAGAGAAGATAGTTCTTAGGGCTAAGATAAAATGAAATAAAATACAAGAGGAGGATATATGGTTGGATTTCATGAGCATAGTAGTAGAAAGACATCAAATTGATAGTGTAGCCTAGATTATTAACCTACTGTGACAACCCCTCTGAGTATAATACGCTCATATAAAAATGGGTAACACTAATATAAATAAACTATAAATCAAACGAGATATGGGTTAGGAATTTCAAAAATTGGCGAGCAGGTCACTCCAAAAATTGAGGAGGATTTGTTCATAATGGTAAAATAATCTAGTTGAGATAATTGTTATATGAATGCAAAATGGGATAGTATATTGCTTTTATATTAGGTTAGAGTCATTTACTTTTTATAATATTTTTTTTGAAGATATATATTTCAATTTTTGTGATTATGGATGTGAAAGTTTTGTAATTATTCCTATAGTTTTATTTTAATTTCTAGGGTTTAGTTATCTAAATGTTTTGAAAACTAGATTTAATTTTTTATATATTATGTATTTTAGGAAAATGTTCTTTTTTCACTAAAGTGTTTTAGTTTTTCTTAAATATATTGTTTTCGATATTAATGTTATTTTTCATGATATTTCTTAGCACGTGGTAATTTCAAGGCTGTAAGATAAGTCACAAGAACGTAACATCAAACAACCTTTGGGATGGAAATATAGCCCTTCCAGAGGGCTCTCTTTGTAAAATTTATCATTGGTGCTTGAATATATTAGTTAGTTATGGTTGTACTTGGGTTTTGGAAGACTTACTGTATTCAATTTAATTAGCATCTATTGGTAAATGGAGGATTGCAGAACAATAAAAACCTTTAGCAAAACTAAAGAGAAATTAAGAATTCTTTAGTGTGGCATTCTATCAATCAGGTAGAACTAAAGAGAAGTCAAGAATTCTTTAGTGTGGCCTTCACTAGAAAACATACAGATTGTAAAAGCAGCAAGAATAAGGTACTCAAAAGTAAATCCTATTCATCACATTTCTATTTTGCAATTTGGAATTTAGATGGTTACAATGAAACAGTTTAACATAATAAAATCATCACCAGTATTTAAGCCACAAGAATCCTATGAATGGTTTGCTTAATAATGATGTTGAAACAGTTTAACATAATAAAATCATCACCAGTGTTTAAGCCACAAGAATCCTATGAATGGTTTGCTTAATATTGATGCTCTTGTGCTTTAAAAAAACTTAGAATTCTCTCATAGATCACTAATATTTCTGATCTAAAAAAATCCACCTCTAATACTTCAAAAGCAGAAGTATTTATACAAAATTTACAAATTGTTTCAAATAAATTTTTTCTCTAATAGAGATGACATTTTTAGAGTATAGATGAACTAGGAAGCTCTAACTGCTAGAGATTAATAGTTCTGGTGGAATGTATTGTGAAAATGTTGTTGCCATGGAAGTGGGAGCAAGTACAATGTGGACCCAAATTTGTAGATGTGCTGGCAGATGAAGTAGCAGATGCAGAGTTATCTCTCTTTTTCTTAGTAATTCACTCAACTACTTCTGATCCCCTAACTTAATAATCTGAGACTTCCCTAATTAATGGGTGATCTTGTGACTTCCCTACTATTTAATCATCCATTAATGTCACAAAGTATTTTGGAAAATATATAATAATATATTTATTTAAATAATATATTTATTTAAATAGTATTTCGAAAATATTTTAAATGAAATTTAAAATTAAATTTCTACAAAACCATGTGTTGTTTCCAATCTGTGGTTTTTTTTTCTCTTTCCAGAAATTCACAAAACCATGTGTAGTTTTATTTATATTACTCATTCTATAAATTCATTTTATCTATACGTAAATTCATTTTACCCTTGTAGAATACCTAGATGGTTTTGCAAAACCATGAGTTGATTTGTATGGTTGGAAGAGTATTCTCACTTTACTCTTCTACTTTCACCTACAACATGATTTTACACATGTTAATTTATTTCACCATGCCTATAAATTGATTTCACCTTTTTTTTCTGTTTCCAGAAATTCACAAAACCATGTGTAGTTTTATTTATATTACTCATTCTATAAATTCATTTTACCTATACGTAAATTCCTTTTACCCTTGTAGAATACCTAAATGGTTTTGCAAAACCATGGGTTGATTTGTATGGTTGGAAGAATATTCTCACTTTACTCTTCTACTTTCACCTACAACATGATTTTACATATGTTAATTGATTTCACCATGCCTATAAATTGATTTCACCTTAATATTCTATTGTGAAATGTATTTACATGAATACTATCTTTGCTCTCCTATACATTAATTTCATGTGAAAATTTCCCTTTATTTCCTCTGATGAATTCATGGCATCGGTGAATTATATTTCATGTGTGGCTATAAAATCATTTTACCTTTGAATCTCATTCGACAACCTTAGTTTCATATTTCCTGTAGTTATATAATTTTACCTCAAGTATGGTTTCACTCGTAGCTTTGAAATATTAAGACATTTTCTTATCTTTGTATTTCACTTGAAATTTTTCATGTGTGGCTATAAAATCATTTTACCTTTGAATCTCATTCGACAACCTTAGTTTCATATTTCCTGTAGTTATATAATTTTACCTCAAGTATGGTTTCACTCGTAGCTCTGAAATATTAAGACATTCTCTTATCTTTGTATTTCACTTGAAATTAATCTAGCTAATCGCAGGTGCTTATTTTACAAATCTCGAGGAAAATAAAAATGAAAGGGGTTTAATTCTTAGTGCCAGTTGGGGCAATTAGTTGACTTTGCAGGAGGAAGAGGTAGTATAAGCTTATGGGGATAAATTAAAATAAAGCCCAAAACTTTATATTAATAGGGTTTTGTGAAATAAGTCCTAGAAAGAGGGATTATATATATATATATATATATATATAATATATATATATATATAATATATATATATATATATATATATATATATTACCTTATGGGATTTATCCCACATTCACAAACATTTCTGGTGATGGTAGTCAAATTATACTTGGACAAAGTAAGCCAAAGGCTAACCGCTTGTGCTTGCTATTAGTTGTGTTAGGATTAGGTATTGTGAATGTGGGTCACATGGAGATGGAGGAGGAGCTAAGATTTCAGGATTCTTTTTCATGCAAATTTCAATAAAATCAAGGCTTTAAAAACTGAAGTTATGCAATATATAACGTTTTTGTCACACAAACCTATTCTTGATGATTTGAAAGAAGGTTTTTGTCACACATACTTATTCTTAATGATTTGCAAGAAGGTATTCAACTTATGCTGGGGTAATGTTCAGACGAATTAACAAAGAAAGTGGGTGATAAAGTAGGAAGCTTAGTAAAGGATGATGAAAGCAACAAATAATAAATGAATCATCACATTTCCTATAATTATAAGACCCTAACATTGGCTCCATCTTAGGGATGGAAGTCTCCTCGGAGATGCCAAGAACCACAGGTCTCTGAGTTTATAGATTAGTGCCTTCTCTATTGGGTTGTTCACAAATATGCAACATGTTCTGCCAATTTTCAAACAGAAATCAAAACCACTGTGCATACTGAACATTGAACTACACATTGAACTAAAAGTTGAGAAGGAAATTGAATTTGAAACTAGAGAAAAGGCTCCGAGTCCTGAGCTTTTCTGCACCCTACTACCTACCCTATATTATTGAAAATTATGTTGAATTAAATTATAAAGAAATGCCAATGAAGCCAATCAAGCAACTGCAAAAACAAATGAACTACTTGACTGCTTCTAAGTAAACTCAAAAGTATAATTTTTTCATGTGTCCACATAATTAAAGCCGTGATATTTAATGACAGTTACTGATGTGTTTGGTCCTTATAGAGAAAACATGTTTGAAAACTTGAGCTAAAAATAACCTCCACGTAATCTACTATAGTATCAACAAAGGCATAATGTATGATATTTTCTTCTAGGCCTTCAATGACTAACTGATCAGCTGTATCATCAATATTAAACCCTGAATGACTAATTGATGAGTTGTATCATCAATATTTGTTAAGTTTAGGTATGTTCTATGATAGAGCAATTTATTTAAATTCTCACAGTTAGCAATCACATCAGCATTATGATAAACTACAGATAGAACATAAATATAAAACACAGAAGACAAGCCAAGACAAGAGGACACAAGATGTGGTGCAAGGCAGGGACAAACCCTACAATGTGTGGGGAAACCCTTTGATCAAATCTTCTTTTATCTTCAAAGTTCAACAGAGAAAAAGAGAGAGAGATAGTACATTTACAATAGAATTCAACTCTTTGACTTATCTAGATCTAGCATTAGATCATATCGTATAATGATGAGATCAGTTGAAGACATTCTTCTTCAACTGATTCTCAAGATGACTCCTTCACCTATCATCACATTGTATCTGGTCCTCTAGTTGCACCACTGCATACTGCACCATGCTGTACTAATCATGATCAAGATCATGCTGCACTGCACCCAAATATCATTGAGCTACACCCATCGGATGTGTACTGAATGCCTGTTATGTTGCTTCCATATTGCTATCCCAAATCAACAAGTATCTGAGAATGAAAAATCTAGTCTTCTCATTAGTACAGCTATAGGGTTTCATAGACCTTCTTTGCCACAAGAATAAGCTGTCATTCAATCCCTTTCATGGAGACGAATACCACCAAGGAGGATTGTGTTCATCACCGAAGCTTTGGATAGTCCAAGGTACTGTTATTTGATACAGGGATATCATTTTGTGACCAAAGGGATTTCTACGTCCTCATTTAAAGATTGTCTTTATTGATCTATCCGAGATAGATATGAAATCCCTAGATCACATACATCTGTTTTATGCTTTCTTCATCCAGGAATATCACTGAGACAGCTACAGGAATACCACCTGGATCTGCATCAATGCTAATATAACCAAACAATGAGGAGGCCAAAACTTCTACATATAACTCTCTTTATGGTCTGCGTATAAGAGTCTTGACTGTGGCTATATTACAACGGATTCATCGTGGCTTCCATCTATTGCTCCATCATGGTTGCCATCTATGCTTGCATATGGATCATGTATGATCTGCGGCTATATACCCAAAATTTTAGAGAGGAAGAATGTGAAGTTCTTCTGCGTTAATAGGTCTTCATTAACTGAGTTAACATGTCTCCATTACAGCGTATAGGGTTGCATGAACAACGTATCGTGCTTCCTGAGCTGCATGTATGAGCTGCGTATAGTTACCAAATATAATTGTGGGTTGCATATGAGACAGCGTTCCAAACTGCGGGTCCATATGACCAGTGTGTATATATAACATTGGACAGCGTGATATATGAGATAGCATGTATATATGTAAACTGCGTGTTAATTATTCCTAGCGTATAAATGTCATCACAACACATAGGGTCCAGCTTACAAGATTTATGTTTGCATCCCCATAAGCATGTGGCTTACTGTGGCTAGGGCTCCATGAACAACATTACCATGAACAACATATAAGAGAGTTTCTGTGTGCAGCGTAATAGTCCTCTTCTTAGCAATGAATTAGAGTATCATTTGACTATGTATATGTGTCTTCATGACTGCATTGAAGGTGTCTCCTTGTCCCTGTGTCTGACGAGCGTACGTTGGCTAGGGCATCATCAGACTAGGGCATCGCATTCTTTTTGTGACTCTCCTTCTCAAAACCCAAGACGTGGAGAGGAGATCACAACAAGAATGAGTGTAAATGATATCAAATCCTCATCTATTTATACCAAAATGAGGATGATGATTAGACACGTCGGTTGGGCTTCTAGAGCCTACATAATAGTTGGTCGCTTGATAATAATTTCATAAACAAAATAAATTCATATCTCCATAAATACTTATCCGAATCGGATGATCTTTTGATCAATCCTACACCTCTCGATAAAAGGGATCCAATAAAAATATCAGCTACCATAAATAAGCTTACCCACATGGATTTTGGCCCTAGTTTCCAATTTAAAACTCCCTCTCAACTAGGGAGAACTCCATCCGGTGATCCATAAGTCTGGCAGTACTATCTCAGCCATTAGTGCCCTGCACTGCTCTGCCCAACTTTGCTCAGGTCTGTTGGCTGTAATAGCTCTGCTCTGCTCAGCTCTGCTGGCTCTGCTAACTCTGCTCTTCTCAATTCAGATCTGTTGAACTATGAAGAAGAAGAATTGATCAAGAATGAGTCATATCATTCTCCACTGACCCGAACTCAGTCTCAAAGTGCGTACCACTGGTCCGAGACCAGTCTCAACCAACCCGAAGTGAGCGTCATAGTATGTACAACTCTCACTGGTCCCAGACTAGTACTGCACTAACACAAAGTCAGTCTCGGAGTATGTAACACTAGTCCCAGACCAATCTTAGCCGACCCAAACTTAGTTTTATAGTATGTACAACTCCTACCACTGGTCCTAGAGCAATATTGCAGGCTCAGAGAGTGTACTACTGGTCCCAGACCAGTCTCAACCGAGCCGAAGTCAGTGTCGTAGTATGTACCACTCTCACTGGTCCTAGACCAACCCTGCACTGACACAAAGTCAGTCTCGGAGTATGTACCACTAGTCCTAGACCAGTCTCAGCCGACCCGAAGACAGTGTCATAGTATCTACAACTCCTACCACTAGTCCCAGACCAGTATCGCAGGCTCAAAGAGTGTACTACTAGTCCCAGACCTATCTCAACTGACCCGAAGTTAGTGTCATAGTATGTACCACTCTCACTGGTCCTAGACCAGTCCTGCACTGACACGAAGTCAATCTCGGAGTATGTACCACTCATCCCAGATCAGTCTCAGTGGACCCGAAGTCAGCGTCATAGTATGTACAACTCCTAACACTAGTCCCAGACCAGTATCGCAGGCTCAGAGAGTGTACCACTGGTCCCAGACCAGTCTCAACCGACCCGAAGTCAGTGTCATAGTATGTACCACTCTCACTGGTCCCAGACTAGTCCTGCACTAACACGAAGTCAGTCTCGGAGTATGTACCACTGATCCCAGATCAGTCTCAGCTGACTCGAAGTTAGCGTCATAGTATGTACAACTCCTAGCACTAGTCTCAGACCAGTATCATTGGTCCCAGATCTATGGAGGTCATCCTAGCATAGGGAGTACGGTAGATACAACGATGCGTCCATCGGTACTACTATGGTCGCTAACTTCATTTCCCTGCTCATTGATCAGATGAGAGGTACTTCCCATGAGTCCTAGACTGCATGGGTAGGATTGCCTCAATAGGAGAACTAATCAATCCTGTCCTAAAAATCCTGCTACAATCGCCATGGAGAACACATCAATCCAGGCTACCATGGAGAACACATCAATCCATGCCTCACAGGAGAACACATCAATCCTGCTACAGTCGCCATGAGAACACATCAATCCAGGCCTCACAGGAGAACTAATCATCCTACTACATAGGAGAACAAATCATCATGTTCCAAAAGAGAGCAAATCATCTTTTCCCCGTGCGCACCACCAGGGGAGGGTGAGTCACCCTGTAGTCATATGATGCTCTAGTAAGAACTGCAAGACCCCCAGAGCTCCCAGAGCTCAATGTATGCAACATGCAGGACCCTTTTATAAAGGTATCACGATGACTCCAAGTCATTCGGGAAAATCACAAATTTGATCTTTCCTCGGGGCTTTGTCAAGGTGTATCATCATGTACATCATCTTAATGCGATGGATCCTCCTTGCTCATCAACTTACCATATCCTAGATGATTTCTATTAGCGGTAGCAATTGTCAAATACGAGATTCCTCAATAATTGAATCCCACCTCTAGTTGTCATAGAGAATCACAGTGGTATTCATCATGTGTACAAACAACTCACTGAAGAGTTTCAACAACCAGATTTCCTCACAGAAGGCCATACTATCTTCAATGTATTATGCCTTGGTGGTGCTCAGAGTCACCGACTTCTGCTTCTTGCTCTTCTAGGATATTGAGGTAGGTTCCGAAGAGAAACAACACTGAGAAGTGCTCTAGTGATCCTCCATACTGCCTGCCCACTCATCATTCGAATAATTATGAGGCTACATATTTTCGGCAGTGTATCTCAATCCATGCGAGATTGTGCCCTAAAGATATCTTGTAAGATTCTTCGCACCAATCTAGTGAGGCTCAACCAAATATGAGCTCACCATTCTAACTGCAACGTAGATGTCCGGACGGAGGTTCTCCAAGAACATCAACGCGAATGAGTTTATGAAACTCAGAGACATTTCCCAAATCAGGTTCGACATCACTACCATATAACTTCTAAAAGTTAAGATCCTTGAGGTAGTCACAGGTTTTAAGCTTATCTTTCCACATTCAGAATCCAACTCCTTCCATCTCCTATAAATGAGAGGGTATGCACCTATCAAACATAGGTGGCGGTATGAGAGGTTTATCATCCACAACCTTTGAGTAATGTCTTGGATCAGTTTCACTCCTAGTGAACCTCAGTTGCATTAGACAACTATTAATCCTCTCATACTATGCCCGAGGTGTTTTGCTTGAAGCCATAGAGGGCCTTCTTCCACATGTATACATTGATTCCCAATCATGAGTCTTAAACTCCTCGGGTTGTTCCAAGCCTATGGACTTGCTGCATGAGGGGAATGGTCCCCTTATAATATTTTCCTTTGGTACATTTCAGACATGTACCTTCATGCTCCTTTTTGAATTCAGGAATTCTAGTCACTATCTGACTCACAGACCTCCAGTGTTGAGTCAATGGACATGGTCCGAGTGGACTTTCTGCAACTTGATACAACCCTGAACTCAAAAACATCTTTGAAAGGTCTATTTTCAAACATGTACCTTTCCATTGATAAGTGCTATCTTGTAACCTTTGACTTCCATTTTCGAGATGGACACCAGGTTCTTCTTGCGATCAGGTACATAAAAGAAATTTTGGGCTTCCTTGCTTCCGTGGAAGAGTCGACCATTTCCTTGATGACCTGCATTACTAGTCATTCCTTTTATATTTGAAGATGCCCCAAGAATTATCATTATCTTCATCAAGAGATGTGTCTCCGCCATTCGTACACTCCTTCGCATAACGACTGAACTTATTTCAACAAGGCATCCGCCTTTCCTTCCACCCTTAGATCTGAACATCCCAATGAAGTGATCATTAGACGGGCCATCAGAAAGTTCTGCTGCGCCATTCTGATAACATTCTCTGGTTCGACTTCTGTCTTGACCCAACTGCCTTTGGTGATTGCTCATTCACTCTTCCTTCGGAATTGTCTTCACCTCAGCTCTGATACCATGTTAAATTTAGGTATGTTCTATGATAGAGAAATTTATTTAAATTCTAACAGTTAGTAATCACATTAGCATTATGATAAACTGCAGATAGAACATAAATATAAAACAAAAAAGACAAGCCAAGACAAGAGGATACAAGATGTGGTGCAAGCCAGGGACAAACGCCACAATGTGTGGGGAAACCATTTGATCAAATCTTCTTTTATCTTCAAAGTTCAGTAGAGAAAGAGAGAGAAAGAGATAGTACATTTACAATATATCATATCGTATAATGATGAGATCAGTTGAAGACATTCTGCTTCAATTGATTCTCAAGATGACTCCTTCACCTATCTTCACGTTGTATCTGGTCCTCTAGTTGTACCACTGCATACTGCACCATGTTGTACTAATCACGATCAAGATCATGCTGTGCTGCACCCAAATATCATTGAGCTGCACCCATCTGATGTGTACTGAGTGACTGTTATGCTGCTTCCATATTGCTATCCCAAATCAACAAGTATGGTGAGAATGAAAAATCCAGTCTTCTCATTAGTACAGTTGTAGGGTCTCATAGATCTTCTTTGCCACAAAAATACGATGTCATTCGATCCCTTTCATGGAGATGAATACCACCAAGGAGGATTGTGTTCATCACATAAGCTTTGGATAGTCCAAGGTACTGTTGTCTGATACAGGGATATCATTTTGAGACCAAAGATATTTCTGCGTCCTCATATAAAGATTGTCTTGATTCATCTATCCGAGATAGATACGAAATTCCTAGATCACATACATCTCTTTTATGCTTTCTTCATACAGGAATATCACTGAGACAGCTAGAGGAATACCACCTGGATCTGCATCAATGCCAATATAACCAAACAATGAGGAGGCCAAAACTTTTGCGTATAACTGTCTTTATGATCTGCGTATAAGAGTCTTGACTGTGGCTATATGACAACGGATTCATCGTCGCTGCCATCTATGCTTGTGTCTGCATCATGTATGATCTGCGGCTATATACCCAAAATTTTAGAGAGGAAGAATGCGAAGTTCTTCTGCATTAATAGGTCTTCATTAACTGAGTTAACAGGTCTCCATTATAGCATATATGGTTGCATGAACAATGTATCATGCTTCCTGAACTGCGTGTATGAACAACGTATCATGCTTCTTGAACTACATGTATGAGCTACATATAGTTACCAGATATAACTGTGGGTTGCATATGAGATAGCATTCCAAACTACGGGTCCATATGACCGGTGTGTATATATAACATTAGAGAGCGTGATATATGAGACAACATGTATATATATAAATTGCGTGTTAATTATTCTTAGCGTATAAACGTCATGACAACACATAGGGTCTAGCTTACAAAATTTTTGTTTGCATCCCCATAAGCTTGTGCCTTACTGTAGCTAGGGCTCCATGAACAACGTTACCATGAACGACATATAATAGAGTTTCTGTGTGTAGCGTAATAGTCCTTTTCTTAGTAATGAATTAGAGCATCATTTGACTGTGTATATGTGTCTTCATGACTGCATTGAAGGAGTCTCCTTGTCCCTGTGTTGGACCGGCGTACGTTGGCTAGGGCATCATCAAACTAGGGCAGCGTATTCTTTTTGTGACTCTCCTTCTCAAAACCCAAGACTTGGAGAGGAGATCACATCAAGAATGAGTGTAAATGATATCAAATCCTCATCTATTTATACCAAAACAAGGATGATGAATAGACATGTCGGTTGGGCTTCTAGAGCCTACATAATAGTTGGTCGGCTTGATAATAATTTCATAAACAAAATAAATTCATATCTCCATAAATACTTATCGGAATCGATGATCTTTGGATCAACCTGTTGTCATCACCAACAACCCCTCTCTTTGTTTGATATTAGCAATAATACCAGGCCAAGGGGTACCCTTAGTAAAAATTCAAACAAACATTTTTAGGAACATCTTTGTTTTAAATCCTTAAAATTTTATCGCAACAAAGCAATGAAACATTTCTTTTATGAGCATGATAAACTATGAAGGAGCAATGCAAAAATCATCGCATCACATTCACTATGAAATCCTCTTAAAAGAAAAACTTAAGAAAATCTCCGACGGCCGATGTACGACATCGCATATCGCAAAATCGCGTAAAGTAGTACACAATGAATAATATCTGCGATCTTCGATCCGCAATCTGTGATCTGCGATCTCCAATGATCCAATACTGCGATGCCACGATACAATAACACAAATCAACGATCTGTGATCTGCTATAAGCGCGAATTTTCCTCGGCACAGTATTCAAGGAAAGCTGCCCATTAATCAAAATTAAGCGCACGCCTTGAAAAAAGAAATTAATAATTGTACGAATGACTGCTTTTTGTTTTTCGAAGAGTCATTTCGCTGTGAATGTCATAATTATGCACACATAAGATTTGAAGCTTTCATGTCAATCTTTATTACCATTACTCTTTTCCTTTGCACAAACTATAAAATAGGAAATAACATGAAGCTATATGCAGGAAACATCTAAGGAAAAGGGGAAAGTGCCAATGCTCGGAGAACACAGAAGAGATCTCTTCAGACATGGGTGCCGCATACGATAGAACTACAGATTCCAGAGTATCACTCAACAGATGCTAATGATCGATAGGTCATCTAAAGCTCAGAATCAAAGGCGCACAAAAGCAGCATGATTACAAAAAGACCTGAAACTTACACACCAAAAAGCCTGGAATGAAGAACGGAGGCAGTTTTCAATCGAGAGAACTATTCAGAAAGTAAAGTCTTTTGACTCATCAAGTCGTTCACAAAGACAGAAACCGAAATAACAAAAGCAAGATCAGTTTGGGAGAGATTTGAGTTATTACCAATTATACAAGAAGTGAATATACTCAGTCAGAGGAGGATTCTCTAAAATATCTTATAGTTTACCAGGAAGTGGTGCCAGCTCTTGTTACTTCTATTTTTACAGCGCACACAAAAGGGGAGGGAAACCAGCCGACTCTCCCCAGTCAAATGTTGCATGCTTACAGTGCTCAAGAGAAAATACAGAAATAATCTAGAGTTAGATTTAATTTTTAGAAATAAGTTTGCTTTATCAGAAGGACGGTCATTTCAAAGTCGGATCCTAAATTTATGTAATCAAGTTAATTAGCTAGCAGTATTTAAACCCTTCTCAGGCATTTAGAGAAGGGTCCGGAGATTTGTCAAAAACTCATCCTCAGAACATGCACTTTTGCGCCCTCGGAGATGTTTTTGATGAATGGATGGATCAAGGTTTATTAATGTTTGCATTTGATATCTGCTACTGATGTTGCACTTCTTTACTCTTAGTAGATGTTAGAGCAAGGAGAGATAAATCATTGTCGCTTGAAGCTTATGAGTGGAACTAGTCATAAATGGTACTTTTATCTCTTGACTATTTTTTCTTATATTCTTGAAGTGATTTATAGTTTTCAGTTATTTATATGTCATTGTCTAAATGTGTGGGTTACCATTTGGCACTTCTGTATGGTGGAGTTATATTGTTTATGTCTGACATATGAATAGCTTATTATGCGATATACTGTTCACAACTGTTTTGCCTAACTTTTTATGCAAAGTGGTTTATCTTAAATGGTTTCTATTCTTATGATAGATGAATGATCTTTATTACCAGTTATTGTTTGAAATCTATTTAGATCGCATAATAGAAGATAGACATCCCGGGTTAGCATAGATTTGATGTGTTATTTTTCACTAGATTACAATAGCATAAAGTTAGTTTAAAGAATATGAATTAGATTAGCTTTAAAGTACTCTTAGATTAGCATTATTCAACTCTACACATACACACACCTAGATCAGGAAACTGGTCCCATTATCCCCAGTCAGACCCGCTATACCAAACGGATAAGGCGCTGCCAACCAAGGTTCGGACCGGGTGGGTATCCCCCTTGTTGTCGACCCGATTTTAGGGGCTTCAACACAACCCTAAACCTCTCGATGAGAGGGATCCAATAAAAATATCAGCTGTCATAAATAAGCTGACCCATGTGGAGTTTGGCCCTAGTTGCCAATTTAACAATATTAAACCTTGAAACTACTTCTTCAGTCTTCTACTAGAAAGCATAATAATCCTCAATATACAAAACAAAATGTAGTACAATTTCCTCTTGCTTCAGAGAAGGAATATTTTGCAAGAATTCTTGAGGATCTCAAAATCTATATTATTGAATTTGAGAATGCAAATGTTTAATGCCATTTTCATGTTTTTCAGCAACTAACTCAAGAACAATATTTTAACTTCAGGAGAAAATTTTCTTGATTTGAAAAAGAAGCACAACTCTTAAAACATCTTCATCAAGCTCACATTGTGATAACCCATCCCTGAATTCATTTAAAATTTCATGAAATTAATGGTTTGTCACAAACCCTATCATTCTGTATCACCATTAATGATTCGGAATATCGATTCTTTGGTTATGGAATCACTCTGAATGGAATCACTCTGAACTTTAAAGCTTTGCATCTTGAACAATGGAGTCACCAAGTGAAATGTAAAACCTTCTGGTGTCTAATCGTTGTTCACCATTAACAATCAGATGTGAAATTTGATGCACTTTTATGATGAAGATAAAACATTATATCCCCAGTGTGCTCGCAAATATTAGCATCGATTCTTTGGTTATGGAATCACTCTCAATGGAATCACTCTAAACTTTAAAGCTCTGGATCTTGAACAATGGAGTCACCAAGTGAAATGTAAAACCTTCTGGTGTCTAATCGGTTTTCACCATTAACAATCAGATCTAAAATTTGATGCACTTTTATGATGAAGATAAAACATTATATCCCCAGTATGCTCTATGTTATCACAAGTAATTTGAATGTTGTAAGAAAAATAATACGAATGTAACATCAAACCAACTTTAGGATGGGAATCTAGCACTTTAGAGGGCTTTCTCTATAAAATGTATCTCTGTTGCTTGAAAATCTTAGACTACTTATTATTTTACTTGGGTTTTGGAAGAGTGATTGTATTCAATTTAATTAGCATATATTGGACAATGTAGTCAAAACTTAAAAATGTATCTCTGTTGCTTGAAAATCTTAGACTACTTATTATTTTACTTGGGTTTTGGAAGAGTGATTGTATTCAATTTAATTAGCATATATTGGACAATGTAGTCAAAACTTAAACTGAATGGTTGCATCAATTTTTCATGAAGTCAACTCAGTGCAAGTTAGGAACATTTACTGGCTATTTCAGAATAATAAGTAGATAATGGCAGAACAATGAAAACGTTTAGCATAAGTAAATAGTAATTAAGAATTGTTTAGTGTTGCATTCAGTCAATAAGGAAGAACTAACTAGCACTCAAGGATTCTTTAGTTTGGCCTTCAGTAGAAAACATACAGATTGTAAAAGCAACCAAAATAAGGTACTCGAAAGTAAATCCTATTCATCACATTTTTTTTTTCTAATTTGTAATTTAGATGATTACATTGAAGAGATGATAGTCAAACACTTTAACATTAGGAAAACATCATTAGTATTTAAACCACAAGAACATTATGAATGGTCTGCTTAATATTGATGATCTAGTTCTTTAAAAAAACTTACAATGCTCCAAGAGATCACTGATATTTCTGATATGAAACAATCTAGCTCTAATACTTCAAAAGCAGAAGTATTTATACAAAATGTACAAATTGTTTACAATAAATGTTGTCTCTAACACACAAGACATTTATAGAGTATAGATGAACTAAAAATCTCTAACTGCTACAGAATAATAGTTATGGTATATTGTGTTGTGCAAATGTTGTTGCTATGGAAGTGGGAGCAGGTAGGATGTGCACCCAAATTTGTGGTTGTGTTGGCATATTAGTAAATGTATTTCTCTTTTTCTTAGCAATTCACTCAACTATTCGTTGATCCTATGACTTGATAATTTGATGCTTCCCTCATTGATGGCTGATCCCATGACTGCCCTGCTATTTTATCATCCAGAAGTTTCACAAAATATTTTGGAAAATATATAATAATATATATATTTGAATAACATTTCTAAAATATTTTAAATGAAATTTATAACTAAATTTCTACAAAAGCATGTGTTGTTTCCAATCTGTGGTTATGTTTTATCTTTCCATGAATTCACAAAACCAAAACCATGTGTTCTTTTGTTTCTATTACTCGTTCCCTTGTAAATTATTTTTATCTGTATGTAAATGCATTTTAACCTTGTAGAATACTTGGATGGTTTTCTAGAACTGTGGGTTGATTTGTTGATGCTTTTCCAAAACAATGGGTTGATGGTTTCACTTTCACATGCAACATGATTTTACACATGTAAACTGATATCACCTTAATCTTGTATGGTGAAATACATTTACATGAATGCTATATTTGTTGTCTTGTACATTCATTTCATGTGAAATTTTCCCTTTTATTTTCTCCGATAAATTCATGGCATCCATGAATTTTATTTCATGTGTAGCTGTAAAACAATTTTTACCTTTGAATCTTATTCCACAACCTTAGTCTGATATTGCCTATAGCTATAAAATTTTACCTCAAGTATGGTTTGACCCATAGCTCTAAAATATTACCACATTCTCATATCTCTATATTTCACTTGAAATTAATCCACTATATATTCCCATAACATTTATAAGATTCAAAACCCAAACAGTTAATAGTTTATTGCACCGCTTTAATATGGTAGGTGGTATTATTTTAGAGGACACAATATAACGTGGGGCTACCACGTAACAAAAATCCAGGCTGGGGAAGCAACTAATCTTTGTGCTTTTGGGATGTTAAGTGTTGGATGAGCTTTGGAATTTTAACCGTTCATTCATTTTTAAGAACCTCCAAGCAAAGAAATATGAAGGAGGTTTAATTCTTACTGTGGGATGGGCCATTAGTTGACTTTGCAGGAGAAATTAATATAAAGTCCAAAAATTATATTAATAAGTTTTCTGAAATATGGTCGGTAAAGAGGTTATTATATATATATTATATATATATATATATATATATTATATAGACACAACACCACACAATATTTTTATGGGATTTTTCCACATTTCACAAGGTAAAATTTTTCATGATGGTTTATATAAGCCTGTAATCACATTCACATTGTGCTTCGACAAAATAAGGCCAAGGCTACCCACATGTCCTTGGTGTTAGGTGTGTTAGGCTTAGGTATTGTGAATGTAGGTCACATGGAGATGGAGCAGGAACTAAGCTTTTGGGCTTTTTTTTTATACAAATTTCAATAAAATCCAAATCTTTAAAACCAAGAGCTCTACAATATATAATCTGTTTGCCACAAAAACCTATTCTTAATGATTATGCTAGGGTAATATTAAGATGAACTAACAACAAAAGTAGGTGATAAAGTAGGAAGTTGAGTAAAGGATGATGAAACATGGAGATGAAGTGGGGTGGGTCAGCAAACCAAAAGCTTCATCATTAGAGAAACAAATAATATATGAATTATTAGATTATAATTATAGGACCATAACATTTCTTAATGATTATAAAGTAGGTATTCGACTTATGCTAGGGTAATATTAAGATGAACTAACAAGAAAAGTAGGTGATAAAGTAGGAAGTTGAGTAAAGGATGATGAAACATAGAGATGAAGTGGGGTGGGTCAGCAAACCAAAAGCTTCATCATTAGAGAAACAAATATTATCTGAATTATTAGATTGCTGATAATTATAGGACCAAAACATCAGATCTAGCTTGGGAATGGTAGTCTCCTTGGAGGTTCCAAGAACTGTAGATCTCTGAGTTTATAAATTAGTGCCTTCTCCACTCGGTTGTTCCCAAATCTACAACTTGTTCTACCAATTCTCAAATTGAAATCAAAACCACTCTGCATACTGAACATTGAACTACACATTGAATTGAATGTTGAGAAGCAAGCTGAATTTGAAACTAGAAAGAATTCTCTGTGTCCTGAACTTATTTGCACCCTGCTACCAACCCTATATTTTTGATTATCAAGATGACTTAAATAATACAAAAATGCCAATGAAGCTAGTCATGCAGCTACAGATACAAATGGACTGCTTGACTGACTATTAATAGACTTAGAAGTATAATTTGAATAGGTGTCCACATAATCAAAGTTGTGATATATAATGGCAATTGTTGATGTATTTGGTCCTTATAGAGAAAACATGTTTGAAAACTTGAGCTAAAAAGTACCTCTTGTAATCTGCTATCAACAAAAGCATAATGTATGATATTTGCTTCTATGCCTTTAATGACTAATTGATCAATTGTATTGTCAATATTAAACCCTGAAACTACTTCTTTAGGCTTCTACTTCAAAGCATAATCATCCTCAATCTGCAAATCAAAAGGTAGTACAATTTCCTCTTGCTTTAGAGAAGGAAGATTTTCCAGGAATTGTTTAGAATCTCAGAAATTATATGATTCAATTTGGGAATGAAAAAGTCCATTGAGACTTTCATATTTCTCATCAACTACATCAAGAACACATATTTTAACTTCGGAAGAAATTTTTCTTTACTTGAAAAAGAAACACAACTATTAAAAAATCTTCGGCAATCTGAAATTATGATAACACATCCCTGAATTCATTTAAAATTTCATTAAATCAAAGGTTTGCCACAAACCTTGTCATCCTATACCACGATTAATGCTTTGGAATATGGATTCTTTGGTTATGGAATTGCTTTGAACTTTGAAGCTCTGGATCTTGAACAATGGAGTCACCAGGTAAAAGGGACAACATTATGGTGTCTAATTATTGTACACCATCAACAATTAGATATGAGCTTTGATGCACTTTTCTTAGGAAGATAAAACGTTCTATCACTAGTATGGTTGCTATTATGTTATCACCCTATAATTTGGAGGTTGTAGGACAAATCACAAGATTATAACATCAAAGCAACTTCGGGATCGGAATCTAGCCCTTCCAATCCCAGATAGGGCTCTCCCTATAAAAATTACCTTTGTTGCTTGAAAATATTAAACTAGTTATGCTTGTACTTGGGTTTTCGAATAATGATTGTATTCAATTTAATTAGTATCTATTGGGTAATGGATTCAAAAGGTAAACTGGATGGTAAATGGGTAAAAGAGGGATTATTCTCTCCTCTCTCTCTCTCTCTCTCTCTCTCTATAAATATATTAATATATATATTAGGGATTTATCCCACAATCACAAGTGATAATTTTTCATGATGGTTTATATAAACCCATAGTCACATTGTGTTTTGAAAATATAAGCCCAAGGCTACCCACTTGTGTTTGGCGTTAGGTGTGCTAGGCTTAGGTATTGTCAATGAAGGTCACATAGAGATGGAAAAGGAACTAAGCATTCGGGTTGATTTTTTATGCAAATTTTAATAAAATTCAAGGCTTTAAAACAAGAAGCTCTACAATATATAACCTTTTGTCACACAAACCTATTCTTAATAATTTGAAAGTAGGTATTTGACTTATGATAGGGTAATATTTAGATTAATTAACAACGAAAGTGGGTGATAAAGTAGGAATCTTAGTAAAGGATGATGAAACATGAAGAGAAAGTGAGGCGAGTGAGCAAGTTGAAAGCTTCATCATGAGAGCAAAAAATAATATCTAAATAATCAGATTTCCTATAATTATAGGACTCTAACATTGGCTCCAAATTGGGGATGGAAGTCTCCTTGTAGGTGCCCAGAACTAGAGATCTTTGAGTTTATAGATTAGTGCCTTCCCCATTCAGTTGTTCCCAAAACTGCAACTTTTTCTACATATTCTCAAGCTGAAATAAAAACCACTCTACATATTGAACATTGAACTACACACTAAACTAAAAGGTGAGAAACAAACTAAATTTGAAACTAGAAAAAGGCTCGGAGTCTCAAGCTTATTTGCACCATGCTACCTACCCTATATTGTTGAAAATCGGGCTCACTTAAATAATACAAAAATGCCAATGAAGCAAGTCAAACAACTGCGGAAACAAATGGACTGCTTGACTGCTTCTCAGTAGACTTAGAAGTATAATTTGATCATGTGTTCACATAATCAAAGCTGTGATATATAATGGCAAGTACTGATGTGTTTGGTCCTTATAGAGAAAACATGTTTGAAAACATGAGCTAAAAATAACCTTCATGTAATCTACTATAGGATCAACAAAAGCATAATGCATGATATTTGCTTCTAGGCCTTCAATGACTAATTGATCAATTGTTTCCTCAATATTAAACCCTGAGACTACTTCTTTAGTTTTCTACTTGAAAGCATAATCATCGTCAATCTACAAATCCAAATCTAGTACAATTTCCTCTTGCTTTGGAGAAGGAAGATTTTGCAATTATTATTGAGGGTCTCATAGTCTATTTTATTGAATTTGAGAATGCAAATTTTTAATGCCATTTTCATATTTCTCAACAACTAACTCAGGAACACATATTTTAACTTCAGGAGAAAATTTTCTTGATTTGAAAAAATAACAAAACTCTTAAAAAATCTTCATCAAGCTCACATTCTGATAATTCATCCCTGAATTCATTTAAAATTTCATGAAATGAATGGTTTGCCACAAACCCTGTCATCCTGTATCACCATTAATGATTTGGAATATCGATTCTTTGGTTATGGAATCACTCTGAACTTTGAAGCTCTAGATCTTGAACAATGGAGTCACCAGGTGAAAGGTAAAACCTTCTAGCCTCTAATCGTTGTTCACCATCAAAAATCAGTTCTGAAATTTGATGCACTTTTCTGAGGAAGATAAAACGTTCTGTCCCCAATATGGTAACCACTATGTTAGCAACAGTAATTTCAATGTTGTAGGATAAATCACAAGAAAGGAAAATCAAACCATCCTCAGGATGGGAATCTAGCCGTGCCAATCCCAAAGAGGGATCTCTCTATAAAATTCCTATTTTTTGCTCGAAAATCATAGACTACTTATGACTGTACTTGGGTTTTGGAAGAGTGATCGTATTAAATTTAATTACCATCTATTGGGTAATGTTGTCAAAAGGTAAATTGGATGGTTGCATCATTTTTCGCAGACTAAACTCAATGCAAGTTAGGAATATTTACTAGATATTTCAGAATAATAATGGATGATGGCATAGTAATGAAAACATTTAGTAGACCTAAAGAGAAATTAAGAATTCTTTAGTGTGCCATTCAGTCAATCACGAAGAACTAAAGAGCGCTCAAGAATTATTTAGATTGGCCTTTAGTAGAAAACATACACATTACAAAAGCAACTAGAATAATGTACTCAAAAGTAAATCCTATTCATCACATTTCTATTTTGTAATTTGGAATTTAGATGATTACAACGAAGAGATTGCAGTGAAACATTTTAACTTTAGGAAGACATCACTAGTCTTTAAGCCACAAGAATCCTATGAATGGTAAGCCACAAGAATCATATCAATGGTCTGCTTAGTATTGATGCTCCAGTGCTTTAAAAAAATTTACAATGCTCCAAGAGATCACTAATATTTCTGATCTCAAACAATCCACCTCTAATACTTCAAAAGCAGAAGTAAATTTACAAATTGTTTACGATAAATGTTGTCTCTAACAGATAAGACATTTTTATACTATAGATGAACCAAAAAGATCTAACTGCTATAGATTAATAGTTCTGGTGGAATGTGCTGTGTGAATGTTGGTGCCATCGAAGTGGGAGCAGGTAGGATGTGGACCCAAATTTGAGGCTGTGTTGGAAGATTAACTAGCAGATGGAGATGTATTTCTCTTTTTCTTAGTAATGCACTCAACTACTTGTTGATCATCTTACTTGATAATATGAGACTTCCCTCATTTATGGTTGATCTTTTGACTTCCGTACTATTTTATCATCCATTAGTGTCACAAAACATTTTGGAAAATATATAATAATATATATATTTGAATAATATTTCTAAAATATTTTAAATGAAATTTATAATTAAATCTCTACAAAACCATGTGTTGTTTCCAAACTGTGATTTTGCTTTCTCCTTCCATGAATTGGGGACACCAAAACCATGTGTACTTTTGTTTCTATTACTTCTTCCTCTATAAATTCATTTATCTCTATGTAAATTCCTTGTACCCTTGTAGAATACCTAGACGGTTTTGTAGAACCATGGGTTGATTTGTATGATTGGAAGAGTATTCTCACTTGACTCTTTTACTTTCACTTGCAACATGATTTTACACATGTAAATTGATTTCACCATGCCTGTAAATTGATTTCACCTTATCTTCTACGTGAAATGCATTTACATGAATGTTATATTTGATCTCTTGTACATTAATTTCATATGAAATTTTCCCATTTATTGTCTCTCATAAATCCATGGCATCCGAGAATTTTATTTCATGCGACACTGTAGAACCATTTTACTTTTGAATCTCATTCCACAACCTTAGTCTCATATTGCTTGTAGCTATATAATTTTACCTCAAGTATGGTTTCACCCGTAGCTCTGAAATCTTACACATTCTCATACCTCTCCATTTCACTTGAAATTAATACACTCTATATTCCCGTAACATTTATAAGATTCAAAACCAAAATAGTTAATGGTTTATTACACCACCTTAATGTGGTAGGTCATATTATTTTAGAAAAGCCTGTATAACGTGGGGCTGCCACGTAGAAAAAAGGTACGCTCTGGAAACAGCTAATCTCACGTGCTTTTGGGATGTTAAGTGTTGAATGAGTTGAGGTTGTGATATGGAATTTTAATTGTTCATTCATTTTTATGAACCTCGAGGCAAATAAAATTGAAGGGGGTTTAATTCTTAGTGTCACGTGAGCCATTTGTTTACTTTGGAGGGGGACGAGGTAGTATAGGCTTGTGGGGAGAAATTAATATAAAGTCCAGAACTTTATATTAATAGGGTTTTGTGAGGTAAAGGGTAAAAAGAGGGATTTTATATATATATATATATTATTTTATGGGATTCATTCCACATTTTTCATCATGGTTTATATAAGCCCATTGCCACATTGTGTTAAAACAAAATAAGCCCAAGGCTACCCACTTGTTCTTAGCATTACGTGTGCTAGGCTTAGGTATTGTGAATGCATGTCAGATGGTGATGGAGCAGGAACTAAGCTTTCGGGCTTATTTTTTATGAAAATTTCAATAAAATCCAAGGCTTGAAAATGAGAAGCTCTACAACATATAACGTTTTTGTCACAGAAACCTATTCCTAATGATTTGAAATCAGGTATTTAGCTTATGATGGGGTAATATTAAGATGAGTTGACAATGAAAGTGGGTGATAAACCAGGAAGTTCAGTAAAGGATGATGGAACATGGAAATGAAGTGGGGCAAGTCAGCAAGCGAAAAGCTTCATCATGATAGCAGCAAATAATACCTAAATCATTAGATTTCCTATAATTATAGGACCCTAACTTCGGATCCAGCCTGGGGATGGAAGTCTCCTTGGAGGTGCCAAGAACCGCAGATCTCTAAGTTTATAGATCAATGCCTTGTCCATTAGGTTGTTCCCAAATCTACAACTTATCCTATGAATTCTCATTGAAATCAAAACCACTCTGCATACTAAACATTTAACATTGAGAAGAAAATTGAATTTGAAACTAGAAGAAATGCTCAGAGTCCTGAGCTTATTTTCACCCTACTACCTATCCTATATTGTTAAAAATCAGGATGACTCAAATAAGACAGAAATGCCAATGAATCTAGTGAAGTAGTTACAGATACAAATGGACTGCTTGACTGATTATCAGTAAACTCAAAAGTATAATTTTATCATGTGTCTGCATAATCAAATCTGTGACATATAATGGCAACTGGTGATGTATTTGGTCCTTATAGAGAAAACATGTTTGAAAACTTGAGTTGAAAAGTACCTCCATGTAATATGTTATAGGGTCAACAAAAGCATAATGTATGATATTTGCTTCTACACCTTCAATGATTAATTGATTAGTTATATCCTCAATATTAAACCTTAAAACTACTTCTTCAACTTTCTACTTGAAAGCATAATAATCCTCAATCTACAAATCAAAAGTTAGTATAATTTCCTCTTGCTTTGGAGAGGGAAAATTTTCGAAGAATTCTTTAAGATCTCGGAAATTATATGATTGAATTTGAGAGTGAAAAACTTTAATGCCATTATCATATTTCTCAGCAAGTAAATCAAGAACATATATTTTAACTTCAGGATAAAATTTCCTTTATTTGAAAAAGAAACACACCTCTTAGAAAATCTTCATCAAGCTGAAATTCTGATAACTCGTCCACGAATTCATTTAAAATTTAATTAAATGAAAGTTTTTCCACAAACCTGTCATCCTATACCACCATTAATGCTTTGGGATATGGATTATTTAGCTATGGAAACACTTTGAAATTTGAATCTCTGGATATTGAACAATGGAGTCGCTAGGTGAAAGGTACAACCTTCTAGTGTGTAATCCTTGTTGACCATCAACAATCAGATATGAGCTTTGGTGCACTTTTCTGAGGAAGAAAAATTTTTCTATCCCAAGTATGATCATTATTATGTTAAC
The DNA here is from genome assembly GCA_000404065.3 of Pinus taeda. Lineage (NCBI taxonomy): Eukaryota > Viridiplantae > Streptophyta > Pinopsida > Pinales > Pinaceae > Pinus > Pinus taeda. Next base: position 35,294 of record APFE030699641.1, on the reverse strand, counting down.
ATGCTATAATTTCAAGGTTGTCAGAAAAATCATAAGAATGTAACATCAAAGCAACTTCAGGACGGGAATCTAGCCCTTCCAATCCTAAAGAGTGCTCTCTCTGTAAAATTTATCTTTGTTGCTTGAAAATATTAGGCTAGTTATGGTTGTACATAAGTTTTGGAAGACTGATTTTATTCAATTTAATTAGCATCTTTTGGGAAATGCAGTCAAAAGCTAAACTGGATGGTTGCATCAATTTTTAGAAGACTAAACTTAGGGAAAGTTAGGAATACTATTATGAAACAAACTCACAAAAAGATAGAAAAGAGAGATCAACGCCTTATAATTTAGCCTCTTTGAGGGGGAAACCTCCTTTACATTACACAAATGAACAATTATTGCATGATACAAATGAAAAGACCTTTCTATATATAGGAGTCAAAGGGGTCATAATATAATCAGAGACAACATAACAATAATAATGTAAGGGCACAATAATAACAATAGTGCACTTCTATGGGGCACAATAGTAACAATATGGGCACTACATGGGTACATCAATATAATAAGGGGGTTGTACTAATAATAATAAGGGGTTACACTAGTAGTATAGGGGCCTAACATGCCCCTCTCCTTCCAAAAGTGTTGTCCTCAATGCTTGAGTAGTTCTTGATGCTTTTGTATAAAATTATTGTCGTCCCATGTGGAATCTTCATCGGGTAAGTTCTTCCACTTGATGAGATACTCTGAAATTGATCAATTTCGTAGCTGTCGGGTTCTTGTTTCTGTGGCTGCTCCAGGTTCTAATATGATTTTTCCTTCCTCTTCAATTTTTGGCATTATTGTTTGAATTGGGATATTTTGCAACTTTTGGATAAGTGGCCATACTTCTTCGCCCTTCTTCCATTTATCCCTTGCTTCGTTTATCCAATTTGGTTGGATAATAGAAATAGCACAAAACAATGCTTCCAGATCCTCATCTTTTCTTGAGAGTGCATTTGCAACAAAATTTTGTTTCCATTTTCTATAGATGATATCAAAGTCATAGCCCAACATATTTGTGACACATTTTTTTTGTTCTTCTAAAGAAAATAGTTGTTGTAAAAATTATTTAAGACTATCATGATCCATTTTTACCTTGAAGTGTCTTCCCATTTGGTATGGTCACCATTTTTTATGTGCATCTAGTATTGCCAACATTTACTTATGATAAACAACTTGCTTGAGATGTAGCAGTAACAATACCCAATCACCTACATCAAAACATTTTTCACTACGATGTTGATCTACATGTTGTTTCATTCGATTTTGCACCAAAGTGGCATTATCCTTTAAAGTTGGAGAAGTTTTTGTTGATGCTCGATGTGATATTTCACTTCTTGAACCTTTTTCTTCTTGATATGTCCTTCTATATTTAGAGTTGGAGGACTGGTAATTTCCTCCAACCCTTTACAAGATATGATTGGATCCATTTCCTGATGCTCGATGTGATCTTTCACATCTTGAATATTTTTCTTCTTGATATGTCCTTCTATCCTGATAGTTTGAGGAGTGGTAATTTCAACCAATGAATTACATGATATGGTTGGATTCATTTCTTTTTTCTCGCTGTGATCTTTTACTTCTTGCACCTTTTTCTTCTTGATATGTCTTTTTACCTTGAGAGTTTGAGGAGTGGTAATTCTTGCCAATGCTTTACAAGATATGGTCCAATTCATTTCTTCTTTCTCTGGGGTTGGGTCCTGGTGTATATCCTCTTCATTTGATGTTTCTTGATCATTTTCTTCCTCCTCTTCATACTCTATGTAAAATAATTTCTTCTCAGCACACTTATGACCTTTAGTGCATTTGCTATCACAATTGTAACAAACACCTTTTTCTCTTTTTTCTTCCAATTTTTGTGGTGTAACCCTTGTAGGTTGTGGAAGGCTACGAGAAACAACACTTTGATATTTATAGTTGTGATGAGTAGACTTCCTTGTTGCCATAATTTTACTTCCCACTATGTGACAAAGCCATTTTACTCTTTCCAATTGTTGTGGTGTTTCTCTAAAGAAGGTGTTGCTCTTTGTATCATCATAATGTGTTATCATTTCCTCCGTGAGAATTGACCATGTAACAAGTTGTTTATGAGAACAAATCCCTTTACCATAAAAATTGATCTAGTTCTAAATATGAAGATGCCATAAATAATTTTTAATAGTGGTACACCATGTAGATCAGAATATTGCTCCATCTGACATATCCAATTTACCAAATCCTTGCTATCAAACTTCCTCATATCGCCTTTTCTTGATTTTAGGAGCTCAAACTTGAAATGACTATAACTCTGTAGCTTTAGTTCTTCCAGTTCTAAAATTACGACCTATAGTAGCCCTCTATGTCCTCTTTCCAATGCCGTCAGTCTGATGAAATTTATATTATCCTAGAAAGAGTTATGCACAATCTCCAAAGATAACCTGATTATATACCTCTTCAAAAGGGAGAACTTGTATGAAGTACGTTTTGACGTTCGAGTCTAAGAAATATATACATGAAACTATAGTCCATCCTCTTTCTATAACTTTTGACGAAATTGCAATCTGATGCTCAAACCAAAAGTTATGATGATTTTCCCAAGGTCACCTATTTGGAACATAATTTAGGAGTCTGCAACAAGACCAATTTCCTCAGATCATAACTCCAAAAATGTAGTGAAAAAAGTTACAAAATTTGGACACGAGGTTGTACACGATTTTGTCTCAAATGGGTTTTTTTCTTCACTTCTCAAACATCGCAGAAAAATATTTATATAAAAAATTCTATGATGAGGTTTTTGGAGCAGCAAAACCCTAGACTCCAAAGCTCTCATACCAAATGTTATGAAACCAAATCACAAAAAGATAGAAAAGGTAGATCAATGTTTTATAATTTAGCCTCTTCAAGGGGGTAACCCCCTTTACATTACATAAATGAAAAATTCTCAGATGATTCAAATGACAAGACCTTATAGAGAAAAGATGTTTGAAAACTTGAGCTAAAAAGAATCTCCATGTAATCTGCTATAGGATCAACAAAAGCATAATCTATGCTATTTGCTTCTAAGCCTTCAATGACTTGTTGATCTACTGTACTAGGATCTTGCTACAAATTTTAAATGAGTTCCCACACTACTTAGCCATTCTTCCATTCATCCCTTACTTCATTTATCCAATTTGGTTGGATAAATGAAATGGCACAAAGAAATTCTTCCACATCATCATCCTTTCCTTAGAGTGCATCTGCAACAACATTTTGCTTCCATTTTTTTGTATATGATTTCAAAGACATAACCAAACATCTTTGGGACCCATTTTTTCTACTCTTCTGAAGATAATATTTGTTATAAAAGGTATTTAAGACTAGCATGATCCATTTTTACCTTGAAGTGAATTCCCATCTGCTAAGGTTTCCATTGCTTAAGTGCACGTACTATTTCTAACATTTCCTTCTCGTAAATATATTTGTGTAAATATTTTCCCTTGATTGGATGAATTTCAAAAGAAATGGGTGTTCCTTCTTGCATTAAAACAACATCAATTCCATTTCTCGAGGCTTCACATTCCACAATAAATATTTTTGTGAAGTGTGGTGTAGCTAATACCAGTGCTTGGCACATTTCCTCTTTAATATGTTCAAATTCATTTGTTTCTTCCTGATTCCAATGAAACACATCTTTCTTCACTAATGTGTTTAGAGGTGCTACTATTCTCCCATAATTCCTAAAAAACTTGAGATAATACCCTGTCAACCTGAGAAATCCTCGCAGATGCTTTATGGATGTGGGAATTTTCCATTCCTTAATGGATTTAATTTTTCTAGTGTCTACATTAACACCTTCATGGGATACAATATGACCTAGATATTCCATGTCCTATAATCCAAAGAAATATTTGGAGTTATTTTCATATAATTTTTTCTCCTCCAATAATTTGAGCACCATGTCAACATGATGAACATGATCTTTCCAAGACTTGTTGTAGATTATTATATCATAAAAAAATTACTAAAACAAATTTTCTAATGAAGGGTTTGAAAATGGAATTCAATAGGCCTTGAGCTGTAGAAGGTGTAATAGTAAGGCCAAAATGCACGAAAAAAAAATCATAATGACCCTCATGATTTCTAAATAATGTTTTTGGAATGTATTTTGTCTTCATTCTGATTTGATGATATCCTAAATGAATATCCAAGTTGGTGAAGTAATTTTCTACATGTAATTTATCCAATAATTCATCAATGACACGAATGAGAAATTTTTCTTTAATAATGAGCTTATTAAGTTCCCTATAATCCAGACACATGTGACATGATTCATCTTTCTAGTGAACCAATAATACTGGAGCAGAGAAAGAACTTTGACTAGGTTGAATTATAGTAGCCTCTAACATTTATGCAAATGTACATTCAATTCACTATTTTCAACTTAGGGATATTTGTAAGGCGTGATGTTTGGAGGAACATTTCCTTGAATCAAATGAATAACATGATCATGATCACGAATAGGTGGGAGGCCTTTGGTGATCTCAAATACCTTGGAATGATTGTTCAAAACTTTTTGGAGATCTATAGAAATAGATGATTTCTATGTGGAACCTCTAGTGAAGATAATTGTGCAATTATGCCTTGTTTTTCTTTATTTTAAATGTTTTTCATGCCATTAGAGCTGATTATCTTTCTGTATTCCCCTTCGATACCCCTTAATTCAATTTCTTTTCTTTCCCAACATGGGAAAAATCGTGCAAAAGATAGGGGGTTTTATACTATTAAGCAAGATGAGTTTGCGTACAACAAGTTACCTTTCACAATTACAAACCAAACAGATAAATAATGACAGAAGGAAATGCATACCAAGGTTTATCTCATCCCCAAGCCCCAATTAATTTGATGAGCGATATATCACCCTCCCAACAGATAATGTGCAATCCCTACATAACCATTGCATAGGCCTGCATCCTGCCTCTAGAGGACTACATCACTCCAACTGCTGAATTGATCTATTGGATGAAGACTATCATTCAACCATCCTAGCTCACAACTTCATTTATCCAACAAAATATCAAACTATAGATGACTCTCTACACTACCACTACGTGAGCCTCTCCAGGACAACGTAAGCTCTGTGTGAGCCCCTCCAGGACTGTGTAAGCTCTGTGTGAGCCCCTCCTGGGATGCATAAAACTCTATGATATCTTGTTGCCTCTCAAGTTTCCTCTCTTCCATGTACTCTTTGTCTCAAAACTTTCCTTTTGATCCAAATCTCTTCATCTTCCCCTCTCACTACAATAGATCACTAGTTCGATTCTCTCAGCAAATCGTGCTCTAGAAAATCGAATTGATTGATCAATATGCTCACTTGGTGTATCTCCAATTGGTCCCCAAGACTCCTCTTATATTTTCTTTTTGATGAATCAATGACCGATATTAAGTATCTAATCATTGATTAAGGTTAAATTAGACTTGAAGCTTCTCACCGATATTTTCATTAATACCCATTAAAATTTTGAGGCTAGAGCACATCTGATGCCACCCATAATAAACATTTGCAACTGTCACTTGACACACTAGTGTAGGATATAATAAAAATTCAATTATTTCGTTATCTTACAATTAATAAAATTATGGGTACTACCCAAATCAATCAACACTATTACCTTTTCCTTCTTTATATGTCCTTCTATATTGAGAGTTTGAGGAGTGGTAATTCCTACCAATGCATTACAATAAATGGTAAGATTCATTCATTCATTCTCCAGGGTTTGTTCCTATTGTATATCATCTTCTTTTGATGCCACTTGTTCCTTTTCTTCCTCCTCCTCTCAATATATGTATAATAATTTCTTCTCATCACACTTATGACGATTATTGTATTTTCTATCAAAACTAAAACGACATCCTCTTTCTCTTTTTTCTTCCAATTTTTTTGGTTTCAGCCTTGTAGGTTGTGCAAGGCTAGGGGCAACAACACTTCCATATTTATAGTTGTGAGTGGTAGGTTTCCTTGTTGCCATAATTTTTCTTTCAATTTTTCTTGCCAACATCAGTACCTTCTCAATGAATATAGTTCCCAGAGGGGAACCTCATGTTGGATATTATCCTTTAAAGTCCATATGAACACATCAATATTATGCTCATATGGAATATCTTTCACCCTTATATTCAATTTTTGGAAGTCCTCAATGTGCTCCACCATTGGACCCTTTTGTTGAGATTTATCAATTGGCTAAAGAAGGTGTTGCTATTTGTAAGCTCATAATGTGCCATAATTTCCTCCGTAAAAATTGACAATGTGACAATTTTTTTATGAGAGCGAAGCCATCGTTATGACACAAATTAATTGGGTTCCAAATATAAAGTTGGAATGTGTACCTTTTGTGTGTTTTGCACTTTATGGATATTAAAATATTTCTCCATCTGTGGTATCCAAGTTACATGATCCTTGCCATCAAACTTACTCATATCGACCAATGGAAACTGGTTGGACTTAAATCCAATGTTAGAGTCTATGAAATCATGATTAGCACTTATTATGTTCTCATCATGATTTTCCGTTACTACACTTTCGCGATTAGTAAGGATTTATTGTAGAAACTTTCTCAAATCTATCTTCAAATATTCCATGTTTCCTTTAACACATTAAACCTTTGTTTCTACTTTAGATAATGTATTTTTAACTTTAATATATTCATTAAGAAGTTTTATGAATAATTGCGTATTTGTGCCTAATATTATTTACTTTTGTGGAATATTATGAGAATATTAGGTAGATTATGAAGATTTGGAGGAGGAGATAATTTAGGGACTTGTTCCCTACTACAGGAGGATCAATAATAAATAATAAATTAACAAGATATTATGGAATTATGGCACATATTGTGAAACTCCAATGATTGAGAAAATATAGGAATGTATTCCACTAATCAAGGGACCAGATCCACTAACCAAGGCATTTTGGTGGGGAAAGCTTCCTTCATTCGTGGGGAATGATTCCTAATCATTTTTTATAAGTGGACCAAGGGCATCATAACTATATTGAAATATGGTTCTAGTGCTTTAATTGTGCTTGATATCATCAAAGTCTCATTTGGTCTCTGAAATATACGTACATGTTAAAGAATATATTTCAAGCCTACACATCATGTTTTCTGTCATATTGATGTGCACATGGATCCATTGCAATTATTCTTATACTTGAAAGTGATTTGGTCACTTCTTTTGATTGGATTTGACTTGTTCCCTACACAAGTGGGGGGAGAGTTTGGGTGAGGGATCCATCTTTGGTGCTTCTTCTGATTTCCTCCTGCACTAGATCTGACCAAAGTCGTTCTCAATCTAGTAGTTTTTCTCTTCCATTAATCGAGTCTTGGTAGCTATGCCAGCTCTTATGAATATTGAGTAGTGCAAGACTCACTATGTCATCATCAATGGTAGTGATCCCTACACTTCCAAGGTCATCCCTGCAGGTGGTGAGCTTGTTCAGATATGTAGAGATCATTTCTCCCTTTTCACACTTGATCTTATGAAACTTGTCCTTCAGCACCAGCTTCCTTTGATTGCTATTGTTCTGATATAAATCTTTGAATGTTTTCCACGTCGAAAATGGAGTCTCCTTCCCATCAAGGCTCGAGACAATGTGATCTCGAACTCCCTCTAGGAGGATTCTCCTTGCTCTAGCCACACATTTATTCCATTCTACCAGTTGAGTAGCATAAATCAACTTGGGGACTTCTTGATCAATGAAGTTCTTTAGACCATTATCATGTAACAGTGCTTCCATGCGATCCTTCTAGGCTATATAATTCGAGTTGCCATCAAGGGCATACTTGAGTCTTAAACCACTGAATTCCATCGGTGAAATAGAGATGTGATAAGAACTCAATTTCTATATTTAGGAACTAAACTTAAAACTTCTCCTTCTTGATTAGGTGTCAACATTCCCCCCCGCCCCCCTCGCCCCTTAATCTAAAGGGATGTTGGTGAGTTCAAGCATCATTCGAAATCTTCCAAGCGATTGGGTGAAGATGTTTGCAATTTTCCCATTAGTGGAACAATGGCGGAGATGGATTGTTTTGGCCTCAACATGATGTTGAATATGATGATATTTAGTATTGATGTGCTTCGTTTGATCATGGAACTTTGGGTTCTTGGCCAACTTTATTGTTGAGGTATTATCAATCATGAGTGGAGTTGATTGTACTTGTTTTACCTTCAAATCTCCAAGAATTTTCCTGAGCCACACAATTTCTTTTGTTGCCTCAGCTGCTACCACATCTTTTTCCTCTATTTTTGAATCTACTGGAACTGATTATTTTCGTGATCTCTAAGGGACAACTCCTGATCCAAGACTCATAGCATAAGTTGAAGTAGATACCCCAGTTTCTTTGTCTCTATCGAAGTCTGAATCCGAGTATCCAATCAAGATGAAGTCATCCACCTATGTATATTGGATTCCAAAGCCTTGAGTTCCCTTCAAGTACCTTAGAACTCTTTTTGTAGTAGACCAATGTCCCTCCCAAGGCTTTTACATAAACCTGGAGAGGATTCAAACCGCAAATGAAATGTCTCGTCTGGTAGCAGTTAGATAGTTGAGACTTCCTACAAGTTGTCTATACTTTGATGCATCCTCAAATTCTTTTCCTTCAATGAACATGAGATTTATGTTTTGTTCCATTGGATTACTAAGAGGATTTCATTCTGTCATGCCAAACCTATTCAAAACATCTCCAATGTACTTCTTTTGAGAAAGGAATATGGACTTTGGATGTTGAGTTACTTCAATACCAAGATAGTAACGAACATAGCCCAAATTAGTCATTTCGAAACCTTTCCTCTACTCCTTCTTAATGCATAGGCTTTTCTATTCTTATTTTCTCAAATGGAAAACTCCTTGTCTGAGGTAGGCTATTCCGTCCCTTTTTCTCCATCTACAACACACACTCCTTTCCACAACTCATTGAAAATGAGGGCGTGTTTTATCTTCCGGGACCACTCATGATAGTTCTCCTTGCCAATGAGAACTACTCCCACAATAGATATGATTGACTGCATTGTAAAATCTGAGTGCTATAAAAATAATTCTGCCGGCAAAAAAATGTACTTTTGTGGAGAAAAAAAACTTCTACTCCTGGAAAAATTGATTCTGGTATATGGAGATAGGGGTAATGTGGTATTGTATCCCCTAGAACACATGCCAGAGTAGAGCAATGCTTTGGCCACAATAACCAAAAGACAAATTGACCAAATGAAATAAGATTTAAGGTTTCTATACCCTATCAAAAATCTTATCGAAGATCTACCATGAGATTTCCAGAACAAACCCAAACCATCGATTTACTAGATACACATGGAAGGCAAAACCAAGGGAAGACAACTCGCAAGATTAAATGTGTGGCCTATCATATGCAACCCAGTTTGTGATGGAAGGTCGCACAATCCAGATCATGCTTTATTCAAGTTAATGGGTTTAAACCATAAATAGACAAGCCACGGTGGGAGCTAATACAATCGGTGATCAGTTGATACGCGATGAAATGAAGACCCCTTAGCACAAAACCTTCGGTCGAAAGTGTGATGATCGGTATCTTAGACTTTTAGGAGGACGTGCTTCACTAAAGAATATTTGAGTCCCTCTTAAAATTGTTGTATCTGAAGAAGGCTTATGGTGCAATTCTTGCAACACATATGATGAAATCATCATGCTCGATGTAAAGGCTACAGAGTCTTTCGGTAATCAACAATCCTTCTTCCTACTGCGACACTCTGATTTCTAAAATGTGTAGGAGGGGTGTCCTATCCAACAGCTTTTGGATCTCTTCCTTTACGAAATCTGTGGAATAAGACGAAGCTTTTCCTTCTTAGCATTGTGGAGATAGACAGTGATAAAGGTGGAGGGGGGCATTTTCTTCAATCAAAAATTCACAATGTTTATAGAGATCATCTAAGGCATAGGAAGTAGCGGCTGTAGTGGGAGTCTTGATTTCGTTGACAAGTAATGAATGAAATTGTTTCAAAATTATGAGTTGACTATATTATTGGATGGGAGGTAGCATTAGAGCTACCAGGTAGAATCAGCAAAATAATAGTGAGAGAGATGTCAGTCTGCATAGGAAGAATAGGGAGTTACAAAGTAGAGGGAAGCCAAAAATGGCATTGACTCTAATACCATGTCAGAGGAGGAGGTAACTCCTCAAAAAAAATCATGATATTCATTTAGGTTGGTATTTATTATATACATGAGGGAGATATTGTTCATTTCATCCCCCGATGACTCTTCATATTTTCTATTATTTATTTCCATTAGTTATTCACCCAATCATGATGATTAGGTGTCAACTGTGTGACAAAAAGGTAATATATTGCAGAGTTTCTCATTTTAAAGCCTTGGATTTTATTGAAATTTGCATAAAAGATAACCCAGAAAGCTTAGCTCCTGCTCCATCTAAATGTGACCTTCATTCACAATACCTAAGCCTAGCACACCTAACATCA
>APFE030699641.1:0-23891 GCA_000404065.3 Pinus taeda | reverse complement strand
TACTACCTCATTCCCTTATAAAGTCAACCAGTGGACCACCCTGCACTAAGAATTAAACCGCCTTCATTTTTATTTCCTTAAAGATTTATAAAAATAGATAAATGGTTAAAATTCCATATCGCATGCTCAGCTCATCTAACACTTAACATCCCCAAACCATGCGAGATTAGCTGTTTTTCCCACCCGCCTTTTTGCTACATCGCAACCCCAAGTTATATCGTGTCCTCTAAAATAATACCACCTACCAATTTAAAGCAGTGCCATAAACCATTGAATGTTTTGGTTTTGAATCTTATAAATGGTATGGGAATATAGATTGGATTAATTTTAAGTGAAATAGATAGATATGAGAATGCAGTAATATTTTAGAGCTATGGGTGAAAGAATACTTGAGGTAAAATTATATAGCTACAAAGAATATGAGACTAGGGTTGTGGAATTACATTCAAAGGTAAAATGGTTTTCCTAAGGTTGTGGAATTACATTCAAAGGTAAAATGGTTTTCCTGTGACAGATGAAATGAAATTCATGGATTCCATGAATTTATTGGAGAAAATAAAAGCGAAAAATTCACATGAAATTAATGTATGGGAGAGTAAAGATAGCATTCATGTAAGTGCATTTCACAATATAAGATTAACCTGAAATAAATTTATAGGCATGGTGACATCAATTTACATGTGCAAAATCATGTTGTGGGTGAAAGTGAAAGAGTAAAGTGATAATACTCTTCCATGCATACAAATCAACCCATGGTTTTTGCAAAAACATCCAAGTATACTACATAAATGTGATGAATAGGATTTATTTTTGAGTACATTATTCTGGTTGCTTTTGCAATTTGTATGTTTTCTACTAAAGGCCACACTAAAGAATTCTTGACTTCTCTTTAGTTCTCCCTGATTGACTAAATGTCACACAAAAGAATTCTCAATTTCTCTTCAGTTATGCTGAAGGTTTTCATTGGTTTTGCATCATCCACTTATTATTCTGAAATATCCAGTTAAGATTCTTAACTTGCCCTAAGTTTACTCTTCTAAAAATTGATGCAACCATCCAGTTTACCTTTTGATTCCATTGCTCAATATATGGTAATTAAATTGAATATAATAATTCTTCCAAAACACATGTACAACCATAAATAATCTAATATTTTCAAGAAGAAAAGGTAAATTTTACAAAGAGAGCCCTGTCTAGGATTCGAAGGGCTAGATTCCCATCTCGAAGTTGCTTTCATGTTATATTCTTATGATTTTTCTAGGGTGCTAACATAATAGCAACCATACTTGGTGGGATAGAACGTTTTATCTTCCTCAGAAAAGTGCATCAAATCTCATATTTGATTGTTGATGGTGTACAATGATTGGACACCAGAAGGTTGTAACTTCCACTTGGCAACTCCATTGTTCAAGATCCAAATCTTCAAAGTTTAAAGCGATGCCATAACCAACGAATCCATATTCTAAAGCATTAATGGCAGTACATGATGATAGTTTTGTGGAAAACCTTTCATTTAATGAAATTTTAAATGAATTCAAGGATGGGTTATCAAGATTTCAGCTTGATGAAGATTTTTTAAGAGTTGCGTTTATTTTTCAAATAAAGAAAATTTTCTGCTGAAGTTAACATATGTGTTCTTGAGTTAGTTTTTGAGATATATGAAAATGGCATTAAACTTATGAATTCTCAAATTCAATCACATAATTTCTGAGATCCTAAAGAATTCTTAGAAGATCTTCCTTCTCTAAAGTAAGAGGAAATTGCACTTCCTTTTGATTTGTAGATCAGTTCTTCAATGAAGGTGTGGAAGAAAATATCAAACATTATTCTTTTGTTGATCCTGTAGCGGATTTCATGGAGGTACTTTTCAGCTCAAATTTTCAAACATGTTTTCTCTATAAGGACCAAATACATCAGCAGTTGCCATTATATATCACAGCTTTGATTATGTGAACATGATCCAAGTGGATGTTGGTGTCCACCCACGTATCCCATTTGGAACCCCGCAACTATCTCTTTCAGTTTTTTAGTTTACGTAATTGTAGCACAATTTACTACTTTTAGCAGTTTTTCGGGTCCTGAACTTCCGGAGCCGTTTTGAGGCCCTAAAGGACGTATTTTTTGGGAAATTTGGGGGCAACATGGGTCCTTGGACCGATGTTGCTCTTCCCAAAGTGGTAGTTCTCGGATAGATCTTTCTAACGAGCTATCATACGCGTCAAACGGAGATCGTATGCCAAAGTTACGACCCCGGGAAATTGATGTACCAATTTACCCAAAACGGGGCCCACAATTTGGCGTTTGATCTTCTAAGGGTCGGTTTTGGAATGTGAAGGGTTTTCCAATGTTTCTCAATAATAAATAGGCCTTCGAGCCTCATTGTAACACAAGTTCGGAACAGTTCAGAGGCATGTAGCCGCACATCTCTTCTCAGGGATAAGCTACCATCGCCCTAGCTGGGTTATTTCCAATTCTGGTTGTAAGCATATTTCGGTATTTTCCTTTAAGAAAATGAAGCATTATTTCCGCTGCATCTTTGTGTATATGGTTATCTCTGTATTTTATTACGTTCCTGTTTAAATCCGGATCAGTGGTATCAGAGCGGTCTGCTTTTTCTCTGTCTTTCTTTGCATGTCCCCAAGGAGGTCGGGATATAAGGAGTTAGTGCTTGAACTCGTCGAACCTTTGCAAGACTAGCCTCGCAAATCCCGACAGCCTCCCATGGCGGATGAGAAGAAAGATGAGGGAGCAGGAGATCCTATCAAAATCTTGTTCGAAGAAGCCCTCGAGCGGCAAAGGAACGTGATGATGGATAGCTTTGCGCAGATCCTTCAGCGGCTACCCAGAGGCGACGCATCGGCTTCCAGTAGCTACTCTAGAAATTCCATGCCCTTTAAGGTACAAGTTAATTTTGAAATCCCCATCTTCGAGGGTAAAATAGACGCAGATGCCGTAGATAAATGGTTAAATCTACTAGAGGGTTATTTTTCTGTTCATGAATTTTCAAGTCAGGAAAAGATTGTTTTCGCTCTTCTCAAAGCAGCCCCCCACGCAAGGACTGGTGGGAAACCTACTGCGAGCAGAAGGATGAAAGCACAGACTCACTATTTTCAGCCGCACCCACTTGGGATTCATTCCGAGATGCCATCAAGGAGCACTACTACCCTGTCAAAAGCTATGAGGACAAATACATCAAATGGACCACACGCGGCAGGGACGCGACCAAGATGTGCTAGAGTTCACAAACATTTTTCACACCCTTCGCACACAGTTGGGTATCAAAGATTCTGAGCTACATCTGGTACTCAAATACCGTGGCTACCTACATAAATACATCCAGGAAGAGATGGAGTTCCTGAACATCTCCTCACTCGGCGCGGTGTATCGATATGCTGTCAAAATCGAGCAAAAGTTCAAACAGAAGAAGCGAGACTTTGGATCTGCAAATCCGAAGCCCAAAGGAAAAAGCCAAGGTGGGGTGTCCCAAGAAAACCCCTCGAAGCCACAAGAAAAGAACAAAAGGACGAAGCCGAAGAAGGACACAGGAAAGTGGTGTGAGTTCCACAAGAGTCCCACTCATAACACGAGTGGCGGACCAAGCAGTCGTTGGTGGCCGAATTGAAGGCTTCCGAATCAGATGCATGTTCTGACCCTGAGCCAGAACCCGACAAGGGGAATGGAAAAGGGAAGCAGATCATTGATGCGGATCCCAGCGCCAGTGTTTCCACTGCCAAGATCCAGAAGAATGAGCCCGAAGAGCCAGAGGAGGGGGAACGTATTTTCCACTCACAGATGTGGGTGAATGGTTCGCTGTTGTAATTCATTGTCAATAGTGGCAGCGAAAAGAACCTCGTTTCAGCAGAGATCGTGAAGCGGTTGGGCCTAACAACTACACCACACCGTAGCTGTATAGTATCGAGTGGCTTCATGAAGGACGAGATCTCAATGTTCGCTAGCAGTGCCGCCTTCCCTACAGCATCAAACCATTCACAGACAAGGTATTGTGTGATGTTACACCTATGGATGTTTGTGATGTATTATTAGGCCAGCCATACTTGTGGAGGCGACATGCTATGTATGAGTCAAGGCCTCGCACTGCCATTATTTCTTTGGGTGATTCATTATACAGGATACCGGAGGTAGCCCCACCTACCACCACGTCTTTGATCACTGCTAAGAAAAGCAGCAAGCTCATATCACAGACCAGGAAATTCATCTGTATGGTTCACTCCCAAAGTAAGGGGAAGAACGTTGCTACATCCATGACCCCTACAAAGAGTTCCTCCACGCAGCAGCAACAGTAGCAGAAAAGGGATACAATCATGATAGAACACAGGAAGAAATTATCCTCACGCACAAGGGTACCACACAAGCTTCAGGTGGGCAACAAAGTCTGGTTGCATCGATAGAGAGAACACCTTACCAGAACCTATCAGAAACTCAAACCACTCCGACATGGTCCTTACACCAGTACCAAGGCTATGGGAAACAATGCTTTGAAGCACAACATTCCTCCATTCCTTTTCTTGCACTGAGTGTTCAATATGGACCATCGTCAACCATGCTTCCCACCATTGCTGGACACATCAGAGATTGCAGAACAGCTCACTAGTCACCCATCTCAGCAAAAGCTTCCTCATCTTAGGGAGGAACTCAACGCAATGGGGACCATTGCTTCCTAAGGGGGAGGAATAATCCAGGTGGATTTTGGTGTCCAACCACCTATCCCATTTGGACCCCCGCAACTGTCTCTTTTAGTTTTTTAGTTTTCGTAATTGTAGCACAATTTACTATTTTTAGCACTTTTTTCAGGTCGTGAACTTCCGGAGCCGTTTCGAGGCCCTAAACGACATTTTTTTGGGAAATCTTGGGGCAACATGGGTCCATGGTCTTATGTTGCCCTTCCCAAAGTGGTAGTTCTCGGATAGATATTTCTAACGAGCTATTATACACGTCAAACGAAGATCGTATGCCAAAGTTATGACTCGGGGACATTGATGTACCAATTTCCCCAAAACGAGGCCCACAATTTGGCGTTTCATCTTCTAGGGTTAGGTTTTGGAATGTGAAGGGTTTTCCATTGTTTTTCAACAATAAATAGGCCTTCGAGCCTCATTGTAACATAGTTTGGAACAGTTCAGATGCATGTAGCCTCAACATCTCTTTTCAGAGATAAGCTACCATCGCCCTAGCTGGTTTATTTCCATTTCTAGTTGTAAGCACATTTCGGTATTTTCCATTAATGAAATGAAGCATTATTTCCGCTGCATCTTTGTGTATATGGTTACCTCTGTATTTTATTGCATTCCTATTTAAATCAGGATGAGAACAGATGATCAAATTATACTTCCGAGTTTACTGACAATCAGTCAAGTAGTCCATTTGCATCTACAGCTACTTGACTAGCTTCATTGGCATTTTTGTATTATTCAACCCATCCAAATTTTCATGAATATAGGGTAGGTAGTAGGGTGCAAATAAGTTCAGGAATTTGAGCATTTTTTCTAGTTTCAAATTCAGTTTGCTACTCAACTTTCAATTCAGTGTGTAGTTCAATGTTCAGTATGCAGAGTGGTTTTGGTTTCAGTTTGAGAATTGGCAGAACAAGTTACAAATTTGGGAACAGCCGAATGTAGAAGGGATTAATCTATAAACTCAAAGATCTCCGATTCTTGGCACCTCCAAGGAGACTGCCATCCCCAAGTTGGATCAGATGTTAGTGTCCTATAATTATAGGAAGTCTGATAATTCAGATATTATTTGTTGCTCTCATGATGAATCTTTTGGCTTGCTGACTCTCCCCGCTTTGTCTCGAGTCATCCTTTACTCAAGTTCCTACTTTATCACCCACTTTCCTTGTTAATTCATCTTAATATTACCATAGCATAAGTTGAATACCTGCTTGATAATTATTAAGAATAGAATTGTGTGACGAAAATTTTATATATTGTAGAACTTTTGGTTTTAAAGTGTTGGATTTTATTGAAATTCAGTTCAGTGTGTAGTTCAATGTTCAATATGCAGAGTGATTTTGATTTTAGTTTGAAACTGGGAGAACAAGTTACAGAGTTGGGAACAGCCTAATGTAGAAGGCATTAATCTATAAAATCAAAGATCTCTGGTTCTTGGCACCTCCAAGCAGATTGCCATCCCCAAGATGGATCAGATGTTAGTGTCCTATAATTATAGGAAATCTGATAATTCAGATATTATTTGTTTCTCTCATGATGAAGCTTTTGGATTGCTGACTCACCCACTTTCCTTGTTAATTCATCTTAATATTACCCTCGCATAAGTTGAATACTTGCTTAATAATTATTAAGAATAGAATTGTGTGACAAAAAATTTATATATTGTACAACTTTTGGTTTTAAAGCGTTGGATTTTATTGAAATTTGTATAAAAAATAAGTCGGAAAGCTTAGTTCCTACTCCATCTCCATGTGACATGCATTCACAATACCTAAGCCTAGCACACCTAACACTAAGAACATCTGGGTAGCCTTGGCCTTTTTTTTTTTTAAGGAAATGTGAGTATGGGCTTATATAAAACCATCATCAAAAATGTTCCCTGTGATGATATGGGATAAATCCCATAAAAAATATATATATATATATATATATATATATATATATATATAATCCTCTTTTTACCCCTTACTTCACAAAACGTTATTAATATAAATTTTTAGACAGTATATTAATTTCTTCCCAAAAACTTATACTACATGTTTCCTTTACAAAGTCAACCAATGCCCACCCCGCACTAACAATTAAACCCCTTTCATTTTTATTTGCCTCGAGATTCGCAAAAATGAATGAACTATTAAAATTCCATATCGCAAGCTCATCTCATCGAACACTTAACATACTAAAAGCACGTAGATTAGCTATTTTCCAGCCCGCCTTTTTGCTATCTACTAGCACCATGTTATATTGTGTCCTCTAAAATAATACCACCTACGGTATTTTCCAAGCTTACCTTTTTTCTAAGTGGCAGCTCCAAGTTATATCACGTATCCTAAAATAATACCACCTACCACTTTAAATCTATGTGATAAACCATCAAATGTTTTGGTTCTGAATCTTATCAATGTTATGGGAATATAGAGTGGATTAATTTCAAGTAAAATATAGAGATATGAGAATGCAGTAATATTTTAGAGCTACGGGTCAAACCATACTTGATACTTGAGGAGGTAAAATTATATAGCTATAGGCAATAGAAGACTAAGATTGTGGAATGAGATTCAAAGGTAAAATTGTTTTATAGTTACACATGAAATAAAATTCACGGATGCCATGAATTGATTAAAGAAAATAAAAGGGAAAATTTCACATGAAGTTAATGTGCAAGAAAACAAATATAGCATTCATGTAAATGTATTTCATGATATAAGATTAAGGTGAAATCAATTTACATGTGTAAGAAAATAAAAGGGGAAATTTCACATGAAGTTAATGTGCAAGACAACAAATATAGCATTCATGCAAATGTATTTCATGATAGAAGATTAAGGTGAAATCAATTTGCATGTGTAAAATCATGTTACACCTGAAAGTAAAAGAGCCAAGTGAGAATACTCTTCCAACCATACAAATCAACCCATGGTTTTGGAAAATCATCTAAATATTCTATGAGGTTAAAGGGAATTTACCTACATATAAAAATAATATACAGAGGAAGGAGTAATAGAAACAAAAATACACATGGTTTTGGTTTTTGAATTCATGGAAAGAGAAAAAAAACAACAGATTAGAAACAACACATGGTTTTGTATAAATTTAGTTATAAATTTCAGTTAAAATATTTAAGAGATATTATTCAAATATATATATTATTATATATTTTCCAAAATATTTTGTTACATTAATAGATGATAAAATAGCAGGGAAGTTAGAGGGTCAACCCTCAATGAGGGAAGTCTTAGATTATCAAGTCAGAGGATCAGTGTCAGTAAGTTGTTGAATGAATTGTTAAAAAAAGACAAATACATCTAAATCTACTAGTTAATGACACCCACAAATTTGGGTCCACATCCTACCTGCTCCCACTTCCACAAAAACAACATTTTCAAAGCACAATACACGAGAACTATTAATATGTAGCAGTTAGATATTTTTAGTTCATCTATAGTCTAGAAATGTCTTGTCTGTTAGAGACAACATTTATTATAAACAATTTGTAAATTTTGTATAAAGACATCTGCTTTTGAAGTATTAGAGGTAGATTGTTTTAGATGATAAATATTAGTGATCTCTTAGAGCATTGTATGATTTTGTAAAGCACTGGAGCATCAATACTAAGGAGACCATTCATGGGATTGTTGTGGTTTAAATACTGGTGATGCTTTCCTTATGTTAAAGTGTTTCACTATAAGCTTTTCATTGTAATCATCTAAATTACAAATTGCAAAACAAAAATGTGATTAATAGGATTTACTTTTGAGTATCTTATTATGGGTGCTTTTGCAATATGTATGTTTTCTAGTGAAGGCCAAAATAAAGAATCCTTCAGCACTCTTTAGTTCTTCCTAATCGACTCAATGCCACACTAAATAATTCTTAATTTCTCTTTAGTTTTCCTTCAGCACTCTTTAGTTCTTCCTAATTGACTGAATGCCACACTTAAGAATTTGTAATTTCTCTTTAGTTTTTCTAAAGTTTTTCATTGTTCTCTCATCATCCACTTATTATTCTGAAATATCTAGTAGATATTTCTAACTTGCACTGAGTTTACTTTATGAAAAATTGATGCAACCATCTAGTTTACCTTTTCACTACATTGCCCAATAGATGATAATTAAATTTAATACAATCAATATTCCAAAACCCAGGTACAATCATAATTAGTATATAAGTTTCAAGAAACAAAGATAAATTTTACACAGAGAGCCCTCTCTGAGATTTTCTAAGGGCTAGATTCCCATCTTGAAGTTGGTTTGATGTTACATTCTTGTGGTTTGTCCTAAAACATTCAAATTACTGGTGCTAACATATTTGCGACCATGCTAGGGATAGGATGTTTTATCTTCCTCATAAAAGTGCATCAAATTTCAGATCTGATTGTTGATGGTTAACAACGACTAGATAGCAGAAGGTTTTACCTTTCACTTGGCGACTCCATTGTTCAAGATCTAGAGCTTCAAAGTTTAGAGTGATCCCATAACCAAGGAATCGATATTCCAAATCATTAATGGTGATATCGGATGACGGGGTTTGTGGAAAACCATTCATTTCATGAAATTTTAAATGAATTCAGGGATGGGTTATGAGAATGCGAGCTTGATGAAGATTTTTTGAGAGTTGTGTTTCTTTTTCAAATCAAGAAAATTTTCTCCTGAAGTTAAAATATTCTTCTTCAGTTAGTTGCTAAGAAATATGAAAATGGCATTAAACATTTGCATTCTCAAATTCAATAATATAGGTTCCAATATCCTAAAGAATTTTTGTAAAGTCTTCCTTCTCTAAAGCAAGAGGAAATTGTACTACTTTTTGATTTGCATATTGAAGATGATTATGGTTTCAAGTAGAAGACTGAAGAAGTACTTTTAGGGTATAATGAGTAAAATAACATACATTACGTTTTGTTGATCTTATAGTAGATTACATGGAGGTTATTTTTAGCTCAAGTTTTCAAACATGTTTTGTATAAGAAAAAACATATTAGGAACTACCATTATATATCACAACTTTAATTATGTGGACACGTAAACAAATCATACTTCTGAGTTTACTGACAAGTAGTCAAATAGTCCATTTGTTTTTGCAGTTGCTTCACTGGCCTCATTGGCATTTCTTTATTATTTAAGTTAGGCTGATTCTCAATAATATATCGTAGGTAGTAGGGTACAAATAATCCAAGGACTCTGAGCCTTTTTTGTACTTCAAAATTCAGTTTGCTTCTCAACTTTCAGTTGAGAATGTAGTTCAATGTTTACTATGTAGAGTGGTTTTGATTTTAGTTTGAGAATGGCAGAACAAGTTGCAGATTTGTGAACAACCCTTCAGTTGAGAATGTAGTTCAATGTTTACTAAGTAGAGTGGTTTTGATTTCAGTTTGAGAATGGCAGAATAAGTTGCAGATTTGTGAACAACCCAATGGAGAAGGCAAAGATTTTGTGAACAACCCAATGGAGAAGGCAAAGATCTATAAACTCAGAGATCTCTAGTTCTTGGCACCTCCAAGGAGACTTCCATCCCCAAACTGGAGCCAATGTTATGGTTCTATAATTATAGGAAATATGATGATTTATTTATGATTTGTGGCTCTAATGATGAAGCTTTTGTCTTGCTGAGTCGCGCTTTGTCTCCACCTTTCATCATCCTTTTCTAAGCTTCATACTATCACCCACTTTCCTTGTTAATTCATCTGAATATTACCCCAACATAAGTTGAATACCTTATTTCAAATCATTAAGAATAGGTTTCTCATCCTTTTCTAAGATTCATACTTTATCACCCACTTTCCTTGTTAATTCATCTGAATACTATCCCAACATAAGTTGAATACCTTATTTCAAATCATTAAGAATAGGTTTCTCATCCTTTCCTAAGATTCATACTTTATCACCCACTTTCCTTGTTAATTCATCTGAATACTATCCCAACATAAGTTGAATACCTCATTTCAAATCACTAAGAATAGGTTTCTATGAGTAAAAGGTTATATATAGTAGACCTTATGATTTTAATGCCTTGGATTTGATTGAAATTTGCATGAAAAATAAGCTCGAGACCTGCATTCACAATACCTAAGCCTAGCACACCTAACAACAAGCATAAGTAGGTAGCCTTCAGCTTATTTTATCTAAGAATAATTTGACTATGGGCTTATATCAACCATTATGAAAGGTGTTCCCTTCTGAATGTGGGATAAATCCCATAAAATATATATATATAATCTCTGTTTTTACCACTTATTTCAGAAAACCCTATACTACCTCTTCTACAAGAATTAAACCCCTTTCATTTTTATTTGCCTCAAGATTAGTAAAAATAAATGAATGGTTAAAATTCCATATGGGTAATTTCCCAGCCGTCACTAAGAATTAAACCGCTTTCATTTTTATTTTCCTTGAGATTCTTAAAAATAAATGAATGGTGCACACTTAGATGATCTAACACTTAACATCCCAAAAGCAGGCGAGATTAACTATTTTCTCCGCCTACCTTTTTGCTACGTGGAAGCCCCACATTATATAGTGTCCTCTAAAATAATACCACCTACCACTTTAAATCAATGCGATAAACCATTAAATATTTTGTTGTTGAATCTTATAAATGTTGGAATATAGAGCGGATTAATAAGTGAAATACAACATAAGAGTATGCGGTAATATTTGAGAGCTACGAGTGAAACCAGATTTGAGGTAAAATTATATAACTATAGGAAATATGAAATTAAGGTTGTGGAATTAGATTCAAAGGTAAAATGGCTTTATAGTGACACATGAAACAAAATTCATTGATGCCATGAATTTATCAGAGAAAATAAAAGGGAAATTTTCACATGAAATCAATGTACAAGAAAGCAAAGATAACATTCATGTAAATGCATTTCACGATAGAAGATTAAGGTGAAATCAATTTATAGGCATGGTGAAATCAATTTTCATGTGTAAAATCATGCTATCAGTGAAAGTAAAAGAGTAAAGTGAGAATACTCTTCCAACCATGCAAATCAACCCATGGTTTCTCAAAACCATCCAGTTATTTTACAACGGTAAAAGGAATTCACATACAAATAAAATGAACTTATAGAAGGAGTAATAGAAATAAAACTACACATTGTTTTGTGAATTTGTGGAAAGAGAAAAAAAAACCACAGATTTTGTAGAAATTTAATTGTAAATTTCATTTAAAATAATTTGGAAATATTATTATATATTTTCCAAAATATTTTGTGACACTAATGGATGATTAAATAGTAGGGTAGTCACAGCATCACCCATGAATGAGGGATGTCTCAAATTATCAAGTAAAGGGATCATCAAGAAATTGATTGAATTACTAAGAAGAAGATAGATACATTTACATTGCAAGTTCATGTACCAGCACATCTACAAATTTGTGTCCACAACGTACTTGCTCCCACTCCCACAACAACAACATTTTCACAACACATTCCACTAGAACTATTAATCTCGAGAAGTTAGAGCTTCTTAGTTCATCTATAGTCTAAAAATGTCATGTTTATTAGAGACAACATTTGTTTGAAACAATTTGTAGATTTTATATAAATACTTATGGTTTTTAAGTATTAAAGGTGGATTGTTTGAGCTGAGAAATATTAGTGATATGTTGGAGAATTCTAAGTTTTTTTAAAGCAAAAGAGCATCAATATTAACCAAACCATTCATGGGATTCTTGTGGCTTAAATAATGGTGATATCTAAATTCCAAATTGCAAAACAAAAATGTGATGAATCAGATTAACTTTTGAGTACCTTAGTCTAGCTGCTTTTGCAATCTGTATGTTTTCTAGTGAAGGCCACACTAAAGAATTCTTGACTTCTCTTTAGTTGTGCCTAATTGACATAATGCCACACTAAAGAATTCTTAATTGCTCTTTAGTTCAGCTAAAGGTTTTTATTGTTCTGCAATCATCCACTTATTATTATGAATGATCTCATAAATATGCCTAACTTGCCCTAAGTTTACTCCGTGAAAAATTGATGCAACCATCCCATTTACCTTTTGACTTCATTTCCATAGATGATAATTAAATTAAATACAGTAAGTCTGCCAAAACCCAATTACAACCATAACTAGACTAATATTTTCAAGCAACAAATATAAATTTTACAGAGGGAGCCCTCTAAGAGGGCTAAATTTTACAGAGGGAGCCCTCTAAGAGGGCTAGATTTCCATCCCGAAGTTGGTTTGATGTTACATTCTTGTGATTTTTCCTACAACCTTCAAATTACAAGGTGCTAAGAAATATCATGAAAAATAAAACATCTAGATAATTAAATCCTACAAATTAAAATAAAGCTATAGGCACAATTACAAAAATTTCACATCCATAATCACAAAAATTGAAATATATATCTTCAAAAAAAACATTATAAAAAGTAAATGACTCTAACCTAATATAAATGCAATATACTTTCCCATTTTTCATTCATATAACAACTATCTCAACTAGATTATGTTACCATTATGAACAAATCCTCCTGAATTTCTGGAGTGACCTCCTTGCTAATTTTTGAAATTTGAAACCCATATCTCATCTGATTTATATTTTAGTTATAGCAATGTTACACATTTTTATATGAGTGGATTATACTCAAAGGGGTTGTCACAATGGGTTAATAATACAGGCTACACTATCAATTTGATGCCTTTCTACTGCTAGGCTCATGCAGTCCAACCATATATCCTCCTCTTGTATTTTATTTCATTGTATCTTAGCCCTAAGAACTATCCTCTCTTTCTATAGTCCTTTGGAATTCATGCAAAGAAAATGAAATTTATAGAATTTTTTCCATCATAAATGGTCGACATGCTTGTAACAATTCCACTTGAACATTAAGTACAAGAAGGGTAGCACAAATCATGTTACATGTTTCCTTAGTGAACCCATGGTTGTGGTGCTTTTGATAGTTCTTAACTCTTGTCAAAACAATACTTTTGGGTGGATACAATTACACAATAGTGCATTTGAGATTGTTGTCAAACGTTAGAGGTTGATCATAGGTGAAAACTTTTTGGACTTCTTACCTCAAAATGTGCTCTTGTGCCACTTGGACCATCTTTTTGTTCCTTAAAGTGAGCACGCCAAGCTAATTTGGGAGGCAATATTTAATTAGGTGGTAGGAAATTTGGTGTAAAGAAGTTGATAACAATACTTCAAGAGTTTTTCTAATGATCTATCTATGCCATTGCTAAAAAAATAATCAAGAAATAAGGGTTTTTCACTCCACTACCTACTCTCGTCAAGGATCGTATTTTGTGGTTGTCAATGGGCTTCCTAATATGCCCACTTTGAAATTATGGAAGAAGAGTGTTGTAGGCGAATCTACTACCAAACAATCATTTGAACATATTTGGGTATCTTGAACCATTATCTCATATAAGAATAGTGGGTTCTCCAATACCTTTTAGTCGAACTACCAATTGAACACCTTTGATGCTCAAATAGATTGAAATGTAGAAGTGGTAAATATGATAATTATGCTAATATTTCATATTTACAATACAAACCATCCGTGCACATAGGATGAAAACTTGATATCTGTTTAGCGTTCTGTTGTGGCCACCAACAACCCTTCTCCTTATATAGTGTTCTTGCTAATACTAAATAAGTGGCAACCCTAGTCAAAAATTTTAAAAATCAATTAGTACTCATATTTTCTTTTGGATAAAGCTTACCATCATGGACTTAGGAAAAAACCTTTGAAAAATCTAAAAAATCTTATGTTTCATGATGAAGGAAGTAAAGTCACTCCTTAAGAAATATCGAATCATGCAAAGAATGATAAGATGCCTTCTTATGAGCTCAAATTTTTTAAAAATGTGAGATTGTGACGCAAAACTCCATCGCATTGCATTCATCAATAAGAACACATGTTGGAAAACCTCAAAATCACCGATATGCGAGATCGCATATCGCATATCGCAAAAATACATAAAATACACATAACGATCTTGCGATCATTCGATATTGCAATATTGCGATCTTGCGATGTAGTGATAATGCGATGCAACAATATTGCAATAATATGATGCTGCGATCTACGATACTGTGATGCAAATTGCATAATCATTCCATCACAGATTTTCCTAGCTCAATATTCAAGAAAAAGCTTTTTCCATAAAACAACAATTGGTCATGCGCTTTAATGTTAATTAATGAGTTATATGCGAGTTGCTAATAAAATATGGTTTTGTGTTTATCAAGGAGGCAGTTCACATAAGGTGGCATGTTTTTTCATATCTTTGGCATTTAAAGCTTTTTGTCATTATTTTTATCATTACTTTCACCTCATTTGTAATTTGCAGGAACGAAGAACAAAAGGTTATACAAGACAATATGCAGGATACTATGAGGAAGAAAGGCAGGAGTCCAATTTCCATCTGGGAGGGCGCACTTAATCTGCTTGGGGAAGAGAATCCTAAGGTAATGGATTTTCGGCTACTACAGGCCCATCAAGGTCAGTTGAAACATCAGTTACAGATTTAGCTCCTTCATTCCTACACTGGATAGCAGCAAGGCCCCAAATTCTCACATACACGAACATTGTTGATGATAGAAATGAATACATTAAGACTCAGGGAAAGAGCTTACAGGATCATTATCTTCACAAAGTTTGAGCTTTATATCTCTAAAAAGGCAAGAAAGGCGAAAATGCGTCAAGGAAGCCCGAACAAGAAACATAGGAAGTTTCTAATGCGTGACTAGCGCTTAGCGGTAATCGCGTATTGCTGAGAAAATTACTCGAAAAGGAAAGCTTCCAATTGCTTAGTTACTTACAAACCCCAAAATATTGCAAGAGGTAACACTAGAAACAGAAAGCTAAAGAAAAGGTAGAAGCAATTTCAGGGTTAATCAAGTTAAATTGGGAGTAATACTGGGCATACATGGTAAAGTCATATAGTCAGCGGATGATTCCCAAATACATCATCAATTCTGTGAAAATATGGCACCAGATCTTGCTAATTCCATTTCACATCACAATTATAGGCTGAAGGCGGTCCATTGACTCTTCTCGGGCAATGCTGAATGCTTGCGATATTAAGTAGCAAATACAGAAATAGTTAGATGTTAGATTTAAATAGTTTACTTTATTTTTCTTAGAAAAAGGACGGTCATTTAAAACGCGTCCTGAATTTTTGTAATAAGTTATTTTTAGTTTTAGTTAGTAGTATTTAAACCCTTCTCATGCATTTAGAGAGCGGTCTAGAAATTTTTCAAAAACCTGTTGTCAGAACATGCAATTTTGCACCCTCCGAGGAGGTTTTGATGAATGAATGGAACAGGATTTGTTAATGTTTGAATTTAATATCTGCTACTCATGTTGCACTTCTGTACTCTTAGTGGATGTTAGATCAAGGAGAGATGAATCATTGTCGCTTGAAGCTCATGAGTAGGACAAGTTATAAACGGTACTTTTATCTCTTAACCTTTTCTGCTTATGTGTTAAACTGATATCCGTTTTAGTTGTTTATATATTAATGCGTGAATGCCTGAGTTGTCATTTGGCACATTTGTACGGTGATAGTTATGTATATATGCTTAATGTATCAATAACTCATTATGTTATATGTTTTTCACAACTGTTTCGTCTAACTCTTTATACGAAGTGGTTCATCTTTATTGAATTCTTTTCTCATAATAGTCGAATGATCTTTATTACCAGTTGTTATTTGAAAACTTTTTAGATTGCATAATAGAAAAATCAGACCCCGGGTTAGTATAGACTTAGATGTTTTTGTTTACAATAATACAATAGTATAGCATTAGATTAAATTTAGAATTAGAAAATCTTAATTAGGAATCGTTAGGTCAGAAACATCAAATTTTACACAAACACACTGATAAATTGGGAAACTGGTCCCATATCCCCAGTCGGACCCGCTATACCAAATGGATAAGGAGTTTCCAAACAAGGTCGGGACTGGGCAGGTATCGCCCTTGTTGTACACCCGGTTTTCAGGGCTTCAACATATTTGGCACTAGATGGAGGGCCTGAACTATGAATGGCAAGTAAATCTAAATCTAAATACCATTCTGAGAGTAAATTGCCCTCACCATATCCCCGACTTCTCCATTACATTTAAACCCAGAGTTTGAAGTCGCTAGAGCATCAATCGCTGCTACAAACCCTGACATTTTAGAACAATCTACTATCGAACCTCCTGAAGTCGAATCTCTGATTCACAAACTTCGGGGATTTTCTATTTCTTCTCAAATATCCGATAAATCTCAAGGCAGTGTGACTTCACAATATAACCCTGCTCATCCCCTCACGAGATTAAAGAGTGAAAAGTTTGGCGTTTAACCAACCGAATTAACTCTACTTAAAAGAAAAAGAGCAAAGAAATCACCTAAAGAGTCCGATAGTGAGACTCTTTCATCATCATCATCCATCTCAACCTCTTCACTGCAAAGTCAACCATCCACTCCTCCACTTCAGATCATCATTCATCCACCCACTGGAACCCTCACAGCTCCTCCTAAATCATTTGCGATCATAATATCCTCATCTTCCCAACCGTAGGGATCATCTTCTGCACTTTCCTCTATTAGTAGATCAGCAATGGCCCAAACTCCATGGAACAACCTTGGGGTCGTCTTAATGCATGCACCCTTGAGTCAAATACTAGCCCATCTAGAGAAATGGTTGCCTAAGTTTAATCCTGAGGCAGTGATGCTAGCATAAAATCATATAAACAACTTTATGCTATCCATTAATCTCAATGGGGTTAGCAACGAAGATTTTGTTGTTCGATTTTCTCCTTATACTCTGCAAGGAATAGTAGGATCATGGTAATTCTCATTACCCTCTGGATCTATCACTAGTTGGGACATCTTCCAAGAACAATTCCTGACCAAGTTTGGTGATGACAGGTCTATGACAATGCTAATCAATGACCTATCTACCCTTACGGCCGAATCAAGGGAACCTATCAAAGATTTCAATTTACGGTTCAATAAAATCTTAAACAAAATTCCTACTGCTTCTCAGCCTAGCGAAGAAGTGTGAAGTGAATGGTATATCACTGCTTTACCATCAAACATAGTAATCTTCATGGATAGGGCTAATAAAACAACCTTAGCCGAAAACATGAAAGAAGAAATAGCAGTAGAGAAATGTATAATAGCCCTAGAGAAGAAATTTACGATAGAGGAACGTAAATCCAAGAAAGTCACCTTCAAAGAAGATTCCAAGAAGAAACAAGCGAAAGATCCATTCGATTTGGAAGGATTGCAAAAGGTTTTGAGGACCATGTCCAATGAAATGGTCGACATCAAGAAGAAAGTAGCAGAAACTTCTTCAAAAAATCCCCACGGAGCTTTTAAAAGAAGCCCTTCAATAGATTCAAAGCCTCCCAATGCTATTTCAAGTGCTAAATCTGAGGAAGAGGAAGAGGAAATTGCCACTGAAGGGAAAACCGATGAAGAAGAAGTTGTAGAGTTACAAGGAATGTGGAATTTCATCCTCCCATAAGAAGAAGATCAAGAAGCATTCCCGGTTAGTACACAAATTAGAAATCAGCTTGATCCTCCCCAAACTATCCCTAAGCCAAAGAGCGAAAGCTCTGCAACAAAGGATAAAGTCACAACAAAGAAATCGATATATAAAGTGACTCAAACCAGCCCAGTCCAGACAGATTCATCAGCTCCATCTAAAAAGCTGAACGTTTCAGATGAAATGGAGTACAATATTATAGAAGGCATGAAAAAGACTAGGGCCAATATCACTCTTTACGAATTAAGCAAGTTAAAGCATCAACAAAAGATAATGTTGAAAGAACTGCATGTTGTGCCAGTTTCACCTTTTCCTGCCACTGTACTTTCTCAAGCTTCCCATAACATGGGAAGACCTCCAAGTGATGTGACCGACAAGATTGATCCAACTTATATCATCTTAATTGGAGGAAGATTGAGATCTCATACTCCCCCGTTTCTCCTTACTGATGAAATTTTCAATGAAAATGTACATAATTGCTTAGTGGATTCTGGAGCTTCATCAAATATTTTACCAAAGTCCATATGTACCAAATTAAATGTTCAACCACAGAAATCCGTTGTGTGCATAGTTCAGCTAGATCGATCGCAAGTCGAAGTGATTGGCAAACTAAATCAAGTAACCATAAGGCGGTCATCCAACCTAAACGTATGTCAAGTTATTGACATTTTAGTTGCTGATATTCCAGAATTCTATGGCTTAATTCATAGCAGGGATTGGTTAGAAAAACTTCATGGATACTTCACAACTGATTGGTCGCACATGTGGCTTCCCTACAATGGTAAACCAAATCAAATAAAAGTTGAATGAGAATTACATCGTAAATACATAGTAACGAAACTAGAGGGGGAAAACAAACCAATAGCATATAACAATAGCATTATTGGCAATTACTAAGTAGATTCTTTCCTCGGCAATTTCAATGCTCATAAATCACCTTACTTAGAACATTTTGTTTTGTCCCAAGTCGAAATATTTTCTGAAATGGATAGTTCAAAATGTATCAATTTTTTAGATAGTCCTATAAATAAATCTTTGTTTTGGAAATTATTTTTTGATGGTTCTAAATATAACGAAGGAGTAGGAGCAGGATGTGTGCTAATTAGTCTAGAAGGACATAAAATTATGTTAACATGTAGACTCGAATTTGATTTCACCAACAATACAACAGAATATGAGGCTTTAGTCCAAGGGTTGTACAAAGCAATAGGGTTAGACGTCAAGTACCTCCAAGTTTTCGAAGACTCTGAAATTGCAGTCAGACAGGTACGTAATGCTATACACTGCTTATTAGGTCATTTAAAACATTATCAATCTTTAGTTCAAGGTCTCCCTGAGCATTTTATAGCATTTAATATTTCATCAATTCCCAGACTCTAGAATGAAAGTGCGGACCTTTTAGCTAACGTGGCTTCTAAGTTCATTCCTTCAGAAGATTTAGTCCAGATAGATTCTCAATAGAATTAATCTTTAGACCTTCTATTCCTGATAACAT
The DNA here is from genome assembly GCA_000404065.3 of Pinus taeda. Lineage (NCBI taxonomy): Eukaryota > Viridiplantae > Streptophyta > Pinopsida > Pinales > Pinaceae > Pinus > Pinus taeda. The sequence continues at coordinate 4,201 of APFE030699641.1, read as the reverse complement.
CACAAATTGGAGAATATTCAACGACAATCCTGATATCATGAATTTCCTCACATCTAAAGGATCCTACTCCAATCAAATAATTGACGAAGACCAACATGATCGACAATTGCAACAAGATAGCACTAACAATGCTATACCTAAGTCGGTAGTCAAGTTAGAAGACCTGTATGATTTGAAAGATCAGTTTAAAAGGTTTACCAATTCAAAACTCTAAAGTTCAACTTTGAATTATGAATTAGTAAACCTAGGAACTGATGCCAAACCACAAAACATTAATCTAGGCCTCAGCCTAGTCCTTGAAGGAAAATCAACGTATATTCGTCTTTTGAGACAATATAAAAATGTTTTTGCTTGGAACTATGATGAAATCAAAACATACGACACTTCCATCATCCAACATACTATTCCAATGATCGATAATGAAAAACCTGTCAAACAAAAGTTTAGAAAGATCCATCCCAATTTAGAAAATCAGATAAATACTGAACTCAATAAGTTATTGAAAGCCAAAATAATCTTTCCTGTCAGATATTCTAAATGGGTCTCCAATATGGTACATGTTAGAAAGAAAAATGGAGATATTAGAATTTGCATTGACTTTCGAAACCTTAACAAGGTCTGCCAAAAATATAATTTTCCTTTACCACCTATGGAACAAATATTGCAGGCAGTGGCGGGCTCAGAATTAATGTATTTCTTGGATGGATTTTTAGGATAAAATCAAGTGTTGGTACATCCTGATAAACAATTAAAAACCACAATCAGAACTAAATGGGGAACATACGTATATCGAAAGATGCCATTTGGTTTGATTAATGCTAGTGCCACATTTCAGAGTGCCATGGATATCACATTCAAAGTGTTAGTCAATAAATCTGTAGTAATTTATTTGGATGATATAACCGTGTATTCAAAGAAACGAAACAACCATATTAGAGATCTTACACAAATCTTCCAACGTTGTTTAAGGTATGGAATTTCACTTAACCCAAAAAAATCCTTTTTCGGATTAAGTGAAAGGAAACTTCTAGGATTCATAGTGTCAAAATATGGAATTCACATCGATTCCGACAGAATCAAAGAGATTTCTGAAATATCCCTACCTCATAACAAAAAATCCATGCAATATTTCCTTGGTCAGGTCAACTTTGTAAAGAAATTTGTTCCAGATTTTTCAAGAATAATGTCTCCTTTACAAGCCATGATTAAAAAGAACTCAAATTTTAAATCGGGCCAAGATGAACATGAAGCATTCGACTTGATCAAACAAGCTATTATTAATGCTCCATCTTTAGCAACTCCAAATTTTTCAGAGCCTTTTGTTTTATATACATTTGCCTCAGATAGGTCGTATGCTGCGATACTCACTCAAGTGAATCAAGAAAAGGCAGAAGCGGCAAGCCCCAATTGCTTTTTTCAGTTCAAATTTACACGTTGTTGAATTAAATTATTCAGATGTGGAGAAATAGGCTGATGTCGTTTTCAAAGAAATCAAATATTTCAGACCTTTTCTACTCAAAACCCATACTAAAATTATAGTACCATTTCCAGCGGTAAGGAATCATCTAGTATAAAAGGATGTGGGTGAGAAAGGGGCCAATTGAGTTACTGCCTTACAAGAAAATGACATAGAAATCAAACCAGCAAACATTGTAAAAGGTCAAGGCTTTTGTAAAATGCTAACTGGACCGTTGCAAATTTCTAAAATTCCATCTACAGAGATACAAATGTGAGAGGTAAGCCTAAACGATGTTGAGTCATTATACGCTGATATCATTTATTATCTTAAGAACGGATATGTTCCTTCACACCTTGATCATACTAAGAAAAGAGCTCTAAGGTTGAAAGCAAAACAATATGACCTCATAAATGATATTCTTTTTAGAATAAATTATGATTAAGTTCTCCTTAGATGTCTTGAGAAATCTGACGCTGAAAAAGTTTTGCAGGAACTCCACGGTGGACCAGCAGGCGGAAAATATGCTGGAGATGCTACTGCACATAAAATCTTGCGCGCAGGCTATTACTAGCCCATGTTATTCAAAGACTCGCACAGTTACGTGATGAAATTTCATGTCTGCCAAACCACTACTGGGAGACAAAAGAAGCCATCCTTGCCACTATATCCAGTTAACATTAAGCAATCTTTCAGTCAGTGGGGATTGGACGTAATAGGTGAGATCGTTCCTCACTCTTCTAAGCAGCATAGATAAATCCTTACAGCAACATATTATTTTACTAAGTGGGTAGAAGCAGTTCCACTCAAGACGACTAATGCTGAAAATATCATTGAATTCATAGAACAATTTGCAATCACTAGGTTTGGATTTCCTTCCTCTTTAATATTTGATAATGCATCATACTTTTTTGAAAATGCAATGACTGAATTTGCACTTAAAAGAGGATTCAAACTTAAATATTCGGCCAGTTACTACCCACAGGGCAATGGGTTAGTTGAGTCTACAAATAAAAACCTAATCAGGATTATCAAAATAACAGTTGACCAAAATCATAATAATTGGCACTAAGTTTTTAATAGATGCTTTGTGGCTAGACCGAATAACGCAAAAAGCTTCCATCGGCACTTCTCCCTTTAATTTAGTTTATGGGAAAGAAGTGGTTCTTCCGACTCATTTAGCAATTCCCTCTTTGTCTTTAGTTCAATACATTGATGAAGTATCAAATTCCTCCTTACAGCTAAGACAAATGGAAATAATCAAATTAGAAGAACAATAAGAACAGGCTAAGAAAACCCATTCTCATCATCAAGCACTAGTAAAATCCTCTTTTGATTCAAACATAATTACCAGAAAAGATTTTCAGATGAGAGATTTAGTTCTAAAATAGGACAAGGCTCATGAAGAGAAAGGGAAACATACAAAATTCCAAAGAATGTGGCTTGGTCCTTTTCAAATTGTAGAAGTCATAGGTCCATCAACATTTATGTTACAGGATTTAGCAAGTAAAAGAGACTCTTTGCCTATTAACGGACAAATTCTCAAGAAATATTTTCCATAGAAGATTATTCTTCTATTTTGTAGAGTAATTGTTTTTCTCTTCATAATAAAACCAATTGTGAATGGTTAGATTAGGCATTTACGAATAAGATACCAATTCTCTTTAAGATTTTGATTTTTCTCTTGTATAAATAGCAAATAGTTTGAAAAATTGATCTTTATTATTGAAAGATATAGTTAAAGACTCTAGCCTAGATATGATGCTAGTTTCAACTTCATAAAATTTGATGAAAACAACCTTTAGTGAAGAAATTGTTTGGTATCAATGTAATCAAAGGTATCAATAACAAAATAAAGATTCTCTGTAGAACAACTATTTCCAAAAACTCTACTATTATCATCTAGAGTTATCTTAAGGAAACAATTACTTCCTCCCTACTAAGGAAATCACAACTTTCAGAGGAACAATCGAAGGATACACTTCATCTTGAAAAAGAAGAGGTCTCATCACGAGCCGACTTATCATAATCACAAATATTATAACTTGTTGACCTTTCCAAATACTGTACACCACAACAAGGCAATGAATCAAGATTGTTGCAATCAAAAGGCAAGGGGTCTCATCACTGTCAAGCCAGGAAGTAACTCCACAAAGCAAACAATTGATTCGAATATTATTCCATAGGTAGGTCATTGTTATATACAATAGGGAGTGATTTTTTAGTTCATCTCCTGATGACTGTGCACATTACAAATTTATTTATTTACATAAAATTCCCCCAATCATGAAGATTAGGTGTCAACATTCCCCCCCTTAATCTAAAGGGATATTGGTGAGTCCAAGCATCATTCTGAATCGTTCAAGATTTTCCCTTCCAAGTGCTTTGGTGAAGATGTCTGCAATTTGCTCATTTGTGGAACAATGACGGAGATGGATTGTTTTGGCCTCAACATGATGTCGAATCAGATGATATTTAGTATTGATATGCTTCATTCGATCATGGAACTTTGGGTTCTTGGCCAACTTTATTGCAGAGGTGTTGTCAATCATGAGTGGAGTTGATTGTACTTGTTTTACCTGCAAATATTCAAGAATTTTCCTGAGTCACACAATTTCTTTCGTTGCTTCAGCTGCTGCCACGTATTCTGCTTCTGTTGTGGAATCTGCTGGAACTGATTGTTTGCGTGATCTCCAGGAGACAGCTCCTAATCCAAGACTCATAACATATCCTGAAGTAGATACC
>APFE030699639.1:0-25275 GCA_000404065.3 Pinus taeda | reverse complement strand
TGTAATAAAACTATTTTTAATTTCACTTTTTGACAAGTTGTGTTTTTGTGAGTTTCTTAAACCATGTTAATCCTCATTTTCTTAAGACTACAATGAATTGAGCCATTTTCTTGTCTTCATTATTATTATTTGATTGTTCTTGGTCATAGGTTTTTCACTCGGGAATTTCTTTATTTTTGTTCATTATATCAAGCTACACATGTTTTGGAATAATTTTACGACTGAACAAATTCTCAAATGTTGTGACTTGTTATTACTACAGTTGTTGTTTTTCTTATTGCGGGACAATAGTCATTGACTTCCATGACATATGGTTGCTCTCTGGTGGCTATTGGTAGACCTTCATTCTCTATCGATGCAGTTTTTGCTACACCCTCAAATTTTTTGAGTTATGTGCATCTTCATTCCCACGCTCATGATTATGCATTATTTTCCTCTCATATTCTAGTTCTCCAATTTTCTCTCAGTGTTTTTGTCTCTTATTCTATGCTATTTTTTAGATATGGGATGATTATTTCTTTTCTCGATCACTATTTGGCCAGTTATCTTCTTTTAGTTCTTTCCTGGAATTCGACTTTCTTCATTCCATCCTTGTAAGTTATATGCAATTCTCCAATATTATTTATTTCTTTTATTTTTTCTTCCTTACTTCCCACAATGCATTACCCCTTATTCCAAATTGACATAGTGTCATCTCATGGAGAGGTATCTCTTGGAAATGATCATTTTCTTATGAAATAATCCCACACTTCCTTTGTATCTTTACACTGAGCATTAATAAAATTTCACCACTTGGTTTGATGTTTATTCTAATCGGTATTGGCTAGTATCACTAACGATTTTTTGTACTTAACAATATGTCCTATACCCTTTTCAAGAAGGAAATTCTGTAAAAGGGTAGGGATTGTGCAAAAGAATTTTTTTTGCAAGTCATCGTAGAATCTAGTCTCTATACATTATATTGAGGTTTGGTATTCTATTTCTTTCTCTTCATAATAATCTTTGAGAATGTACTCTAGCCACTCATGTAAATCCGTTCGATTTTTGTTTGACAATTTGAGTAACATCCAAGCGTCAATTTTTCTTTGAGGTTTTCCAATGGAAAACATGGTCAAGGTAATTATTGATTTCGAATGGGGAATCTTCTGTAAAGCATTCATGTGCTTCTATAATAAATTAGCTCTTGCTTCTGTGTCGTTCTTCAAATAATTATTGATCTTTGCCTCCCAACATAAATGTATCTCATATAATGTTAACATTTATTCTCTCATGTTTTGTAACTCGATTTCTAACTATTAGAGATGGAACAAATGTTGTAATCTAGCAAAAAGTGCGCAAAATTACTAGTACACCGACATCAAGTAAACACATGATAAACATATATAGATATGTAAAGAGACGTAGTAATTTAGAACCATTAGAAGAGCACAAATATATCTTATTATATGAAAAAATCAAAACCATAACTATTAAATCGTATATAGAAAAAATATATATAGACTGTTGGGACAATTATTCTAGTATGACCTTCTTACCAAACATGTTACTTAGTTTATCATTAGTTAGCCTTCATTACATTGCAAATTTGTAGACATAACTTTGGGCTAGTCAGTTGAGCCAACTAGCTCCTCCAATAGGGAACAAATATGTAAATATATTGAGAACTCTCATATCGAAAAATTCCTGGACTTACAATTCAAACAATCATGCAATGTGTTCCCAAATGAAATAATATTGTGAGTTGTTGATTTTACTAAGAATTACACATTTGTTCTACAAATGCAAGTACAAAGTGTATATTATCATTCAGACCAGGTATTTATAGCAATATTTTTTTATATAGGAATTCAAAGCTTGGTATTGATGGCTTTGATAGTAATGAACATAATTGTGAAGTGATTAAAGAGCGTCATTTCCACATTAGTGATGATCATATGCATGATACATGTTTTTTTCAACATTGTTTTCATATTATTTATAAGAATTTAAAAGAACAACAAATCACTTTTAAATAACATTGGGTATGTTCAAATGGATGTTTTGGTCAATTTAAATCATCATGAACATTCCTTTCGTTGACTTACCTTCATAAAAAAATAACATGTGTAATACATGGAATTTATTTGAGACAACTCGTGGGAAAGGACACCTTGATGGTGTTGAGGCATGCATAAAACTTGCACTTAGTTGGCATCAATTGAATCAAAATGATTTTTGACTTCTAGATTCATATGATGTTGTTAACTAATGCAATCAAAATTCAAGGCATGTATCGAATCCATGGATCAGTCATGTGCACAGGTAGATGTATATGTAGTTGTAATATATTCGCAGTTCTAATATATGTACACGTGTCTTTCTATCACAATGATATATTTAAAAATCACTAAATTTCATTACCTGATATTTTTTGTCAAGAAGGCACTTTTGAAATATTTCATAGGTGAGGTTGATAGATTGATGCCAAATAATTGTCAACCAATCCATGGAACAAGAGGTTTGTACTCCATCAGAACAGAGAAAATGATAAATATATTCTCGGTTCAAGAACAAAAGTGCTCTTGCTTGAAATTATACATATCTATTTATTTCAACGCTACTCTTGGGGAATTTCTTTGATGTAAAGAAATGTAAAAAACACATTATTTTTCCAAACTACCAACCAAATGTTATATGTGCCAAATATAGCCATTTGGTCATAGTAGCTCTGTTGCAGTGGCAAGAAGTAAAAAGTAGGAAAAATCTATGACAATGGAAACTATCGATAAATTGTCATGATACAATTCCTAACATTTTGGCACTAACATATTTCATATGAATGGAACACACGAAATTTTATTAAATGTAGATATTTTTTCATAGAAGTTACAATATTGAACCATAATTTTATAGCATATGTATTATCTTGTCTTGAATTTAAGGAAACAATGACTTGTACTTTTTTGAATTGTTTTTTTTGTGTATCAATTCCATTATATATATACATGTCATTAATTAAGCTTTTTTAGATTATATTTCTTGTTATATTTTTGTATTTTTATTGTTATGTTCGATATATTGTTAAATTTTTATATGTTATATTTCTTATATAAAATAGGTGTTAAATGTTATGTTATATATTCCTTAAAAATATGGATGTATATCTTACGAAACCAACACAAAAAAGATAGAAAAGATAGATGAATGCCTTGGAAATAAGGCTCTTCAAGGGGGAAACCTACTTTACATTACACAAATGAACAATTCTTGGATGATACAAATGAAAATGCCTCCTTTCTATATATAGAAGTCTAAGGGGCCATAATATAATCAGATTCGAGATAACAATAATAATTTGAGGGCACAGTAATAACAAAAGTGGGCTTCTATGGGGCACAACAACATAATAAGGGTGTTATACTAATAACAATAAGGAGTTACATTATTAGTATAGGGACCTAACATGCCCCTCTCATTCATAAGTTATTGTCCTCAACGTTTCACTAGTTCTTGATGCTTCTGTATAAATTCTTGTCCTCCCATGTGGAATCTTCAGCGGCTAATTTCTTCCACTTGATGAGATACTCTGAAATTGATATATTTCGTAGGTATCAATTTCTCAATTCCGTGACTACTTCAGCTTCCAATATGACTTTTCCTTCCTTGTCATGTACTCACAATATTGTTTGAACTGGGATCTTCTGCAACTTTTGAATGAGTTCCCACTCCTTTGGGCATATGGATATTTGGAAGGCCTGATGGTTGGAGGAACACTTCCTGGAATCAAATGAATAGCACGATCATGATCACGAATAGGTGGGAGGCCTTTGGGAGTCTCTAATACCTTGGAATGATTTTCCAAAATGTTTTGAAGATCTGAAGAAATACATGATTTCGATGTAGGATCCTCTAGTGAACATAACTGTGAAATTACGCCACGTTGTTCTTTATTTAGAAGCTTTGTCATGTTGTTAGAGTTTATTATCTTTCTAGGTTTCCCTTCAATACCCCTCAATTCAACTTCATTTCCTTCCAAAAAAATTTCAAGAAAAGTTCTTCAAAATTAAAAATTATCGTGGCCAAAGCTTGTAGCCATTGGACTCCTAGTAAAACATTAGCACCACCCATTTGAATGGAAATAATCGGGCTATTCAATACATATTCTCCCATGGATCGCTGGATATTATGGAACTTTGAGAACTTTATGGTTCCTTCACTTGAAACCATCACTTGAAACTCTTGTGATGGATATAGGAAGTAATTCAATTCCTTAGCTATTTTACAGTGAATAAAATTATGGGTACTACCCAAATCAATCAACACTCTTACCTTTTTCTTCTTGATATGTCCTTCTATATTGATAGTTTTGAGGAGTATTAATTTCTTCCAATGGATTACAAGATATGGTGAGATTCATTTCTTGATGCTCGATGTGATCTTTCAATTCTTAAACATTTTTCTTCTTGATATGTCCTTCTATATTGATAATTTGAGGAGTGGTAATTCTAACCAATGCATTACAAGATATGGTCAGATTCGTTTCTTCTTTCTCGATGTAATATTTCACTTCTTGAAGCTTTCTCTTATTGATCTGGGGTGGGTTTCTAGTGTATATCCTTTTCTTACTCATCTCCATAATCTATGTAAAATAATTTCTTCTTAGAACACTTACGACCTTTAGTGTATTTTCTATCACAATTGTAACAAAGCCCTTTTTCTCTTTTTTCTTCTAATTGTTGTGGTGTAAAACTTGTAGTTTGTGGAAGGCTACGAGAAAAAACACTTCCATAATTATAGTCGTGAGTGGCCGGATTTCTTGTTTCCATAATTTCGCTTTCAATTTTTCTTGCCATCGTGAATGCCTTCTCCAATGAATCAGGTTCCCAAAGATGAACCTCGTGTTGAATGTTATCCTTTAAAGTCCCTATGAAGACATCAACCATTTTCTTCTCTAGAATATTATTTACCCATATATTCAATTTTTGGATGTTCTCAATGTGCTCTGCCATTGAACCCTTTTGTTCGAGATTTATCAATTGGATAAAGAAGGTGTTACTCTTTTTATCCTCATAATGTTCTATCATTTCTTCCATGAAAATTGACCAACTGACAAGTGTTTTATGAGAAAAAAGTCCTTTATACCATAAAAATTGATCTGGTTCTAAATATGAGGATATAGCCTGGAAATAGTTTTTAGTTTGGAAATAATTTTTAGTCCAAAATCAACATGAAGAACATGCCATATAAGAGAAGTACAAAACATTTGAGGAAACTAGAGGCATAACGAATTCACCCCTCTATCTAAGAAATCAATCTAAGAACTAGAAAAAGAGTTGCAACTGAGTAAGATGAAAGAATTGGCAGATCAATTAGAAATAGAAAGGATATTAGAGAAGCACTTGAAGAAATAACACAAAGTATATAAGAATAATAATGTAAAGTTGGTCAGGGAAAATGAAAAACTAAATGAGGTAGGAAAACTGAAAAGAAAGAATGATATTCTTTGCAAACAGGATTTCAAGTGGCTCAACGATAAAAACATGCAAAAAAGAAAAGTATGAGAAACAAAAGGTTAAAGCTACCAGTTACAAGGAAGAACAGTACAAGGGGATAGATTTTCCACTAGAACCAAAAAATATAGAAGCATTAGGATCAGGCATATGGTTTACAGTAGAGGTCAAAATATCCAAGAGAAAGAAACTAACATGAGGACATGCTTGTGAATCAGCAAGGGGGAGATGTTGGCCATCGTTTTTGGTCCACTTTTGCTTAAGAAAACACACTTAATTTCTATATTTTCCATCAAATTTCCATCACATACACCCCATTTTGATGTATTTATGCATATTCAGGTATATAAATTTAGTTTTTCTATTTTTAGATGTTTTTACGAAAATTGAATTTTAAGTGCATTTTTGGATAGAATAAAAAATTCCCGTAATGGCTTCATGGATGTCATATTTGCAGGACACTTGGGCACAAGATGGACACATTTCTAGAAAGCTTGGGAGCTAAGATTGAACTAAATCCTATTGGTTCGGAAAACCCAAGCTTAAACAGGCCCAGTCAAAGATGGTCAAATAGGACCACTCATTCAGCAAATCCCTAAGAAATAGGGCAGTTTTATGATTTCGTGGGATTTTCCATATTTTTAGTGACATGATGGATGAGTTTTACTTAGATAGATGGGATATGTATATATATATATATATAGTTGTTAGAGACATTTTAGATCAGTTTGTTTCATAATCTTATATTTAAGCCAAAACATTGAAGGCTTATGATATGTAGAATTTGTATAATTTTATATTGACACTTTTGAATACTTTGAATTAATTTGACGAACTTGTTCTATCGTATTTTTTTTTCAATGGTGTGGATGATTGAATGATTTTACAATAGCTGATAATCTCTTCAAGTGTGCAAGGCAATGGTGGAGGGCCCCCACTCCAAGCTAAGTACACTTCATGGTTAATCTAGCTTGATTTTCATAAACTAGTTTTTCGTCATATTTTTTTATTTGATCTGATGTATGATGATTTATTTTTGTTGATGAATCTTGGTTTATTTATCATATTTATGTGAAGGGATAACCCTATGTGGAATTTGAGCCCTCCTTCTATTGGATTAATAAATAAAAACTAAAATTCATCTTTCTTGCTTTCAAGAATTTTTTTGAGTTTTTAGTTTCTTAACAATGGCATTATGATGAATGAATTTGTAATGAATAACAACAAGGACCTCCTTTGTTAGGACCCTCTTTCATTATTTATTTATGAATCTTAAGCTATTTTCAATTATTGGTTTTCAATTTCTATTCATGAAGTAATATTTTGGAAGAAGGACACAACTGATTCTCTTAAGTTAGGAGCCACTTCATCTTACACATATTACGTAAGTGAATTAGAAATTAATTAATTAGATTTATATTTATAATATGTATTTCCTCAACTCTTTATATTTCATCTTCTAACCTTGACTACCTTTGATATCCATACATTTTAGACATGCTTCTAAGTTCTACAAACCTGGATTGATAATCAAATACTTGTGTTAATTTATTCAATAAATTAGCTGAACAATTAAAAACAACATAAATTTTCATATATGAATCTAAATCCAACGTCAAGGAATTGTTACTAATCATTTCCGAAAATAAAATAAAAAATATAAGAAAAATATAATGACAAAAAATTAATAAAAATAAAAGAAATAAAACGTGGACCCAACACCTATTGTCATGAAAATATTAGTTTCTAGAGGATTGAGGTTACGTGTAGAAAATGCACTCAGCACTCTCCATCATCCCAATAGCTCAAGAATCAAATTTTATCTCCTCTCTCCGTTGCTATAGGAAGACTGTAATAGCTATAGGAAGATCCAATAGCACTACAGGAGGGCTCCGAAAAGTTACAGGAAGCTACATGAAGCCTAAAAAAGCTATAGGAAGGTAGAGAAACTGCCACAAGAACTTAATAAGAGTGCTACAGGAAAGAAAAATTTTCCCTATAGCCTTGGGGAGCAAGAAATATTCAAAGGAAATGGCAAGCGTGCAAACAAAGATGCTACAAGAATTTTGGGTTGCATAATGGTAAATTCTCCAATGGTGAAAGGTATCCAAGTCACCAAATGTGGTCATCATATCATTGATGAGCCTCATCATTGGGTAACTATATGGACCATTATACACCTCCAAGCTTATTAAAATCAACTCTTCTCATAATTCCTTACATATTTTAATTATATTTTTGTTAATGAGATGAGTAAAAGTAAGTCGTTATGTCTAGTAGTATAATGTGAATTGTTTGTAGGTTTTTGAGAAAACATCATGGCAATTTTGGCTAATTAAGGGAAGAAACGTGAATGAGAAAAGCGGGAGAGATTGTAGGACATGGATCCTTCTCATTTAATCCTCACTCATTCCAATATTCCTCCATCAAATCACACTAGCTCGGAGTTGCAAGACGTAGGATCATGAAGATCAAAAGGCAGCCAAGCTAGTCACGGTTACGAGCCAGTTCATCTTGAGTTTAGGAACCAAGGCTCCTTAGATTTAAGGAAATCGTTGGAGACTTCACTTTTATAAATAAGAAGGCCTAGATCCTCATTAGGTTTCAGATTTTTTATGTAAGATCACTAAGCATTTTCGAGTTCAAGACTTGTGGAAGACATTGTTATGTAATTTTTCTGATATGATAATGAGAATGAGAATTTCCTTGATCCAGTAATAAGTTTACTCAGAGGGCTGAATGTCTTAGGCTAGGGCCCAACCCTAGTAGAAAAGTGTCCTCTTTTTGTGCTTGTATACTTAATTGATTTCATAGATTAATGGTTAAATTGGTTTTAGCATTATTTCATTGCAAGTAGTTGTGAGTTTAGATTAGTATTCTCCCATTTGTGTATTACCTTAGAAGTAGCTTAGAAATATAAAGGAATACCAAAAAAGAATCAGTAGCTGAACTTGGCCTCACTCCTCCCTTTAGGGCCCATGGTTTGAGGAAAGAAATCCTATGCAGCCCCAAAAAGATAGAATTTTGATTTTCATTAAATTAAGGGTTTTATACTACTTAGGCCATCATATTTTTAGTTTCCGAGAATAGGATTCAATTTTTACCTCTAATATATTCATCCTTGTATTATATCTCATAGTGTTTCACATTATTCTACAAGTATTTCCATGCATGAGTTGGGCAACTAGATAATGAAATTTTGTTTCCTTTAGTTGATTGAAAATATTTCTTATTTTAGATGATTCATCGACAAATGCCAATGATTGATGTAGTGTATGAGTTACAACAGTGCAGGGAGATCTCATGATCAACAACCCCTTCCTAACCTCATCCATCCATGATCATCACTTTTTCCACTAAGTCTCTCAAGCAATTCATCCTTCAATAAGAACAACTTTCCAGGTTTGTTGAGAAAATCCAACCATCTTACAAACCCTGTTTTGAGCTCTAAAGAAGTCTTAGTCACTCCCTTTCTTTATTTATCCCACCATTCACCTTCCTTAATCCCTACACCACCTTCCAAATCACTCCTATTTCTCTTAGCTAGATCCTCTAGGAATACAGGGGATCATATTGGAGAATTAGGACATCATGTAGGAAGCATTAGAACATCCTCTAGGATGACCTGCAGTGGCCCGTTTTAAAGCCATGAAAAAACATCCACGAAGATAGGAGAAGATGCCTACTTGCCTTGCAAGCTATCTAACCTTTCACCACCATCTCTAACTTACCTGTCACATCACCAAGAGGATTTAGCATTCATAATTTTCACACAAAAAGGACAAAAAGGAAAAAAGAGTTATTATGTTCATTTACATGCACAACAATAGAGTTTTTGGTTATTGCAGATTGCATGCCTAGGACAATAGGATTACATACATGTTAACTTAGCATTATTTTAAAGGAAATCCTCTTAGAAATTAGTTAGATGAGTGGTGTGTCTAATCATTTGATTGCAGCCTTTCCTTACTGCAGTAGACAAGATTCCAATTAGTGAAAATTTCCCTTTTCCTCATTGGTAATCAAGTTTCTTCTGATTCAATAAAAGGATGGTTTGAGAAACCATAGTGGTCTATCGCAAGCTTAGCAGTGACAAAGAGTGGACCCATCACATCTTCTTGTCTATACAACACTGTCACCTCCAAGTTTGTATGATCCCCGGGCTGATAAAGGAAAGTTGGTAGCCCTAGGAGTTGCAATATTCTTGCTGCAATACTAATGCTCATCACTTTTTGGCACCATTTTCGGGGAGGTGTCTGAGTAATATGTGATTTATGCTTTCTTTCTTCCACTTCTTATATGTGACATTCTATTATTAGTTTGATTTTTGCAAAAGTAATTGTTAGTGGTTTTCTTTCGTTTCTATTCTACAAGTGAGATTTCATTCAACAGTTAGTTTATATTCAGGTTGTTATTTCAATTTTGCAATTAGTTTCAAAGCTTAAAAAAAACCACAAAACAAAACAAAAACAATTCTTTCATGCCTCATAGGAATAGGGATAACTTAGGAAAATTTCTACCAAATACCCCCACCACTTCAAACAACCAACCTTACCTCTTCTTCGATGGATATGAATTGGAGGACCCCTTAGGTGAACAAATAGAGATTTTTGAAGAGCCTACAGGGGGAGAAGAAGAAGGAGAATCCATTCCAACTAGCCTAATGGTTGAAAATGGAATGACAGTGGATATAAAGAAAAACTTGAGGCTGATTTTCCCATCAAAGAAACTAATGGGGATACCAAGATGAAAAACATAAGCCCCTCTACTCTTCCTAATTTCCATGGTCTAATCTCAGAAGATCCAGATACTTTCCTGTTTGAGTTTGTTGTCATATGCAAAACTTATAATTACACCACTGATGAGTAGAAGTTTAAATTATTTCCATCCACTCTCAAGGATGCAACATTGTGTTGGTTCATGGGTTTACCTAGTGTTGGGCATGGGATTGTCTACAGCATGTTTTGGGGCTCAAAGCCCAAGTTTTGGTCAATTGTACTATAAGAATCCATGAATTGTGGGCACGGAGTGCGAAGTCTAAGATGAGTCATAGGTTTTCCACCCTAAAATATTGTAATTTAAGGTAAAGCTGTGTCGGCCTACCCATGGTCCATGGACCATGGGATTGTATAAATACAGTGAGGCTCTAAGTGTAAAAATAGGGAGAAACGAGAGGAATAATAGAATAGCGAAGGCATGGTTTGAAATTAGAGTGAATCTAAAGTATATTGGGTCATTATAGTAGGTGGAGGCTCTGTAGTTGAGCGCACAGAGTTCGCAGCTCAGTGTGTAGACCCCTACAACTGAGTGCGCAAGACGGAGTTGGCTTTGTAATTGAGATTGAAAGTTAATAAAGAGAAGTTTACTTTTTGCATATATTCACGAATCTGTATTTTACTGTTACACATTACTTTTACTCAGTTTACTTAACGCGCACCATTGATAATTACTTGTATGAATGTTTATATATGAAATTAATATAAGTAATTAGCTAAAATAACCTAATTAAGGAAGACTTGGGTAAATAACACGGGTTCCGCTATGGCTAGAACTACACAAAGATGATATTACAGGGTGTGTGGTGCTTGGTGGTGCGCGTAGCTTAGTAAGTGTGAAGGTTGGTCCGCATCCAAATCACCTCATATCAGACATTCCCAGGGTCTGGAAACCTGGTTCTATCACCCTCCCATACTACTTTAGGTGAGACCTCATTCCACACTCCAAAGACTGTTGTCGAAAGGGCTAGTAGTACCAGGATTTTCTTGGCTAAATCACTTCTAAACTTGGGTCACACCCCACTAAGCCAACAAATGGTTCTGTTGCCAGGACCAAGATTTGCATAAGGGATGTCTGATGTAGTGCCACTAGAACCCAACAGAGAAGGAAATTGAAGAGTGGTTGGACAAGAAGATTCATGAGTTCGCAACATAGGAAAACAGAACTCTACAAGTATTTGAGGAAAAGTGGTTGGAGCGCTACGTGTATATGGAAATCCATGAAATTTTCTTTGCATCCTTTACATCTGAACTGTATGAGTGGATCACAAGGTTAGCCTAAAGCTAGGGAAGATGTAGGCTCGACCAACTGATAGTGTGGACTCTAGAATTAGTGCGTAGACTAGAAGCCTCAAAAGATAAGATCGCGCAAACTGTGGACCATTGGCTCGATTGGATAATAGGGGGATTTATCATTGAGTTTGAAATAGACATGATCGTGATCTACAGCAAGGCAGAACGAAACTTTCTAAAAGGACCGTGAGGTAAGTATATTAAGTCTTTGAATACTTGGATTAAGATGCTATTGTGTGAAAAAGGTTCATGTGAATACATTAATGTTTGGGACTATGTGGAGTGGAAAGATCTACAAAAGTATCGAATAATTAGAAAACAATCGCTTAATTTCACCCTTGCGAGAAAGTGAGGAAGAGTTCGTTAAGGTTTCTTTGAGAAGTGTGGTTAGTTTAATAAGCCAACACATTCCATGATTACCACCTCCACCCATACCACCACCTACTTTGCCTCCCTCACCTCCATCTCCACCCACTCCACCTCCACCACCTCCACAGTGCAGTATGGTGAGCGCGATCAAACTACTAGTATTCAGAGGGGTATGTAATGAAGATATAAACCAATTCTGGTTCATGGTAAGAGTAGTATGGGAAGCCCAAGGTGTCACAGACAATAATAATAAAAAGGCTACGTTGGTTAGCACGTTGCAGGATCACACATTAACATGGTATATCAAGCACTCTAACGACCACCCAAATGCAGGCAGAGTAGAGATCCTGAATGTGATGAATAGGGACTTTAGCAGGCCAAAGTTAGAAACACAATCAATAATCAGGTTTAAAGAAATTGCATGGTTTGTAGCATCTCTTACACTGCACTTGAGAATGATGTTGTCACAACAGAAAATTTCTACCCAGGCCGAAGCATTGGAAATGGCAATGAGATTACATAAGACCCTAATTCAAGACCCTGGGTTGGGAGTTGAACAAATCCATGCACAGCTATAGAATCTATGTCTGGAAATGTAAATTTTGAAGTAGGAGAGGAAACCGCAGCCAGAGGCATGTAAGGAAGTATGGTGAATAAAATTCAAAGGCTAGTGCCATGACAAGGATCACTGCCTAGTGTTCGCAAACTACTTGGTAGGAGGAGGGACAATGCTGTTGAGACCAAAGGAATAGGTAGGGCTAAGCATGGCACCCACTTTATGTTACGTGATCTGTCAGATAGGAGGGAAACACATGACAGATGATTGTCATTTGTTGCGGAAGTATACACATACACCATAACAACTGTTTTGTACTTTCTATAGGTCAATAGTCCACAATGAGTGCACTTGCCCCAGTTACAAGCTAATGATGGATTGGACCCCTGCCTATAGGATGCAAACTGGAATGTGAGCCCTCTAGGTAGATGCAGGTATGGCATGCCTCAGATTTCAGGGGTGAGGTTGAATGGGACTAGGAAGGGGCTATGGACAATTAATTTGTTACAATTGCAGAGGTTCAGGGAACTATGCTCGTGATTGTACCAACCTAACGAGGATATCCTGTACGTATTGTGCTTAGCTTGATCATGAAAAAATAGAGTGTCCTACTTTGATCACGAGAATGTGCAAAAAAGGAGTATTACATCATCCTCCAACTCAGAATATACAAATGATGAGGTCTGAGCCATGCGAAGAGGAGCCGAATGTAAACATGATGCTCAAAAGTGGTACGACCATGACAGAGGATATGGGGAGGCAGCCAAATGAAAGTACATGGGTTCATAAGGCTCCTGCAGAGGGACCTAAGTTTGACATAGAACGAGCAAAGGAGACATTCATGGAAGCTAAGAAGCACTTCATGGAGGCCTCCACTTCAGCTAGTAAGGATCAACCAGAGCCAGGATTGGATCCTTCAATCCTCACTACCTTTCTGGATACATGCATGAAACTACTGCATGACAACAAGGCAATTAAAGGACTACAAGAACTGATCACTAGGTGTGCTAGGTTAAGAGAACCACGCGTACTCCATAAATTGGGGAAACATACATTACACACTAGAAGGGAAATAAGGCTGACTGCAGATTGAAGAGTATGACATGCATCAGGTAATCCTAGATCTAGGTTTGAACACGAATGTATTAGAAAAGAAAACATGGGAATGGATGAGAAAGCTCGTGCTACAATGGTCCCCTATTCAATTATGAATGGCAGACCAACAGAAGATTTTGCCCATAGGAAGGTTGCAAGGGTTAACAATTGATATTGAAGGCGCAAGTGTATAGGTAGATTTTGAAGTAATAGAGATTGTCGATGAAAGCAATCCCTATCCTGTGCTGTTAGGAATAGACTGGGCCACCGATATGAACGTAGTCATCAACCTAAAGAAGCACAAAATGACCTTCAAGAAAAAGTCACTAAGCGTAGTATTCCCACTAGATCCAACTGAAGGAGTGCGCTACACTGAACCAGTGTGCAATGATGATAGCGATGATGATATTGATTGTTTTTACAAGATAACGACTTGAGACTAGGATTGGTTGAATCTGACTACAGATGGGAGGATTTCGTGGGAGCACAAAATCTGTTGCATTTCAGATTTAGATGAAGAAGTACAGCGATGGCAGAATCGGTTGCATGAAGTTATGTCATTGAATTGTAACATGATGGCTAGATCACTGCATTGCATGACAACAGAGGCAACATAGTTGTTGACATATGATGGATTGACTGCGGTGGATGAATTCCTGAGAAAATTTGAAAGCACAGTACTGGAACAACAGTGGTTCGATGCGTTGAAATCGTCATTGCATGCAACACCCGCACGATGGTGGGGTACACATCAAGGAAATTTTTAGGACTGGGGTGGATGTAGAAGGATGATCCACCTACAGTTTGGAAGCCACCAGCTTTGAACAAGATTCAGTCGGTGATGCACGGTTACCTCTGTTTATTTTCATAATATGCATATTGAAATGCATAAATCATTCCCCCACAGGAATTTATATGGCCTTCCAGTCAAAGGTTCATTATAAATGAACATTGTTTTATGGCCCCTTTAATTAGATCTCATGCAGAAAAAATTTAATAGACTAACCCAAACTCTAAACCCTTGTTAACTTTTCCATCTGGACTTTATCACTCCACCTACATTAAAGTTTGATCAATCTATACCCCGCTCTCTAATTCATTAATCTCGCGCATGATAACCAAACTCATACCATGGACTCCGACTTTGGTTAAACCCAAGTTAACCTTTTAATTCCTTTAACCCGCTTATTTCTATTATAACCTTCATATAATAGAAATGCACATAAATACACATAACCTTACCTTTTCTGCCAATCGTCACCCTTTGCACATTTACCGATGTTACCTTTATCAGATCAATTCTTCACCATTGATTTCACTCCACTAGATCAGTGGCTATCGCATGACCTCCACTCGTCTTCTTCGCTTCAACCTCCATTGTAGATCTCATTGTTTAATCCGATAGTTGACGTTACATCCAATCAACGAAACTAATTGTTGATCCTGCACCGTAGATCCAACCATCATTTGATCCAACACTCCACAACAATATCGGTCGGACAACTTGTATGAGGATTACCCGCCTGATAAAGCAGTTTCATCTCTCCTCCGACATGCTATGTGTTAGTTGCTTAATGGAATCGGTTGACTCTCCTCTATTACCACTTACCACCTTTTCTCCGTCTGATAACTTGCTTTTGCTTGTAAACCTGCTTCCCTTATTTGATTAACTCCCAAGCTATTTAACACTCGATGACCTTAGATAGTATACCATCTATGGCTACGACAGCTCCTCTGGATTCCTCATCCATTAAATTTTACATTGATCTCTGCCATTCATTTCTTTGACTTTACGCTGCGCAATTTAATCATGACTGCTTATTTCCTTCAATCTCGTCCATTGATCTCCAAGATCCAACAACTCGTATGCTTCGCTACACTCTCTTTTGTTTCTTCTCTTTTCTTATTTTTTATGCTATTTCCTTGACATTTCTATGGCTTTGGGTTTTTTTCCAGGTTCTGGTCCTTCTGTTGTTTCACTGTGCAATCCCTCCTGAGCTTCGACTTTGATCCTTCTAATGGACTCATCAATCCATTATGATCCTTCTCATCGTGTTTCTCTCTATGTCATCGCCGAACTCCGCCTATAGCTCTGTTACACAAAATGCACTGACTCACTCATCATTCACCATTCAATACTCAACGACACACTTATCCAACTTGGAATTGAATCTCTGTGCATATATATGTATATGTATATGTATATGTATAAATAATATTTGTATATAATATATTATACATATATGTATATATATACATATACATATACGTATATATATTATACATATATATTATATATATATATATATATATATTATATATTATACATATATATAATATAATATCTATATATATATATATTACATATATAATTATTATTATGTATTATTGAATATGTATATGTATTTTATTTCTATATATTATATATATATATATATCATAAAACAGTTACATGATGAGACTCTTTTTCTCTCCTCGACCTGATATTCTAATTAATGGCCTTTGATCATCATCTGCCATAGGCTTACAATTACATCTACCTATCTACTTATCTAACTCTCTATCTCTAACCTTTGTCTATGCCTTTTTGGCTTACATATATACAAAAGGGGATTCTATAACTAATTACTAGTTTAGATCCATAAGCTTCTCAACAAAATCCTAAAATTTCTTTCTCATCCCTAAGGATTCTCTCAAATCCACAAAATCATGAACTAACTCCTAATCTGGATTTTGCAATCATTTCTCATATCCCTCAATTCTTTCAACTATCCTAAATCTCTCATATTCTCCTACATTCGGGAATATATACAAATATGCCTCAGTATATTCAATTAAATCCTATTCTAGATTCTCTCATTAAAATCACTCAAAACTCCTAATAATTACATTAATTCAATACTGAGGAAACCAACTTCCTTGAAACACAAGGCCCCCTATGTCTTCTAAAATACAATGATTTTTCCTTAAGCTGAATGCTCCTGTATCAGACTCCCAAAGTAAGAAAATTTATGACTTCCTGGTCATAAGTTTGGATAATTGATTCTTCATGGATCCCAAACATTATTTTGTAACTTGTCTTTGCTTGTCCATTGTTCTATTACTGTTGTTGTCTGCTACTTTTCTCCATATCTCCATTCCTTATGCTGCAATGCTCCACTTTCCTTGCTTTCATAGTTTGTTTATGTCTTCCTCTCATTGTTGTCTTCTTCTGAGACACTTTCATCATTAATCTTCTTATCAGTTCAATTTCTTTGTCTAGCCTATCCTCAGTTTGTTGATTTTTTCCATCTCTTTATTGATGAACTCTACTTTTTTCTTGTTCTTCTCTTATCCTGATTGCCTCCATTTCATCCTTACCTTCTTCTTTACTGTTATTTTCCACCTTTTTAGCTGTTGTTATATTGTCTTTTAGAACAATTTCCTGCTTCTATTTTCTAAACCTGCCAACTTCCTCTTGATTATTATTTATGACAACTTATTTTTCATCCTTCTTCAGCAATTTATTTTGAACACTTATCCTCTGCTCTTCTAATTTCCTCCTTTGAAAGTCTAATTCTTTATATAACTTAATGATTTTACTTGGAGTAAACTTTGGAAATTTTACACAATCTCCTATTTCTTCATTTGTTATTGACCCATCATCACATGGTCCTTCTTCCTCCACTAAATCTTTCTTAACATCCTTCAATAGATTTTCTTCCTCTTCTTCTTTCATTTGGTTTTCCTCCTGTGCCATATATGTTCCAGTTTCTGCAACAAAATCTTCAATTATAAGAAAATCATCATAATAAAAATATAATACCTATGTACCTCTTCTTCCTTTGGAAATACTTCAGTATGTTGCTTTGATCTCTCTTCTTCTGTTAGCACATTAGTATGCTGATTGAAACTCAAAGAACTCTTGAGACTACCAACTAGTCTCTCCTTCTCGTCATAGGTTTCAATGATGTCTTTGAGCACTTGTCCACTATCGCGAACTGATTCTTTTCTAGTCTCCTTGCCATATTCTACTTCAAAATTTTCATCCTATGGAAGGTTTTATTCTACATTTTTGATAGCTTTAAAAGACTGCCTATCTTCTTCCAAATCTGCAATCATACACAAATCATTAATTTTAAAAATACAGGGCCTTCTGGCCTCCTTTGATGCTTTAGCCATCAAGTCTTCTCGCTGCTTTGAATCATTCATATGATCCAACTCCTCTGGCTCTTCATCACTTTCAAAAAGTAATGGTCCACGTTCTAGTTCACATATCAAAACTTCAACATCTTCTTCAGCATCTCCCTTCTGCTGTAGCTCAACTTTTTCGAGCTTCTCCGTCTTCAATTTGACATCTATAATATGTTCAAGTTCCCTTAGCTCCTTTATTAATTGCATATTCACCTATTGATTCCTCTTCTCTTGTAGCCTCTGCCACTTCACTTTCTTTCTCATGAAATAACCATATTTCTTGTCCATCTCATTTCTCTGCAACATTTCCATTAATACTTAAACTAAACTATTACCTCAACCATTTCTTTATCATATTCTTTGTCATTCATTCTCATGCCATCTGCCTTTGCATCCTTCTTCTTTTGTCCTCTGCTATGATCTCTTTCAGAACCTCTGTTATGATTGTTATTAGTCATCATCCTTTCCATATGTATGAGTTCCTTTCACTTCACTATGAGTTGTGCAAGCCTCTACAACAACAAGTCCTCCTTGCTGCCACTTACCTCACCAATTTCTCCTTTGGACTTAGTATTTTGGAAAGTATTGGTCCTCTATTTGGAACCTCTTTTGAGAACTTCTCTCTGTTGCTTCTAGGCTTCAACTCATCTGCATTTCTTAAGAAAACAACTATCCTCTTTTATTTCAATCACCATGAAATTCTTGGTTCTGACCACCTCTTCTTTCACTTAGAAACTTTTAGCAGCTTCCCTCATTCCCTTAGTAATGCTATCACATCCTCTGTGGAATTACCTTTGTGAGCTGCAACAATACCTCTGTAGTAACAAGTATCCTCCTTGCTTGCTATGCTTTACTAATCTTCTCTCCTTTGAGCTTAGTGTGTTGGCATTTCTCTGGCTCTTCTTCGAACCTCTTGTTGACTAACAATTCTACCCAACATTTATTTTGCTGGAATTGTTATCTCTAAGAAACATCTACCCACAATTGCAACTATGGAGCTGCCTCACAACTTCTACCAAACCACATTTGGAAGTTGTTCTCATCTTCTCTTGAGCATTCCTTGCTCTTAGGCTATTGCAATCATCTCACCTTCCTCTGTTGCTACCTGTGCATTAATATAAAGACCATAACTCTCTAATATTTAAATCAAATTAAAATAAGAACATATCATCTCACCTTTAAGATCTATGTCTGGTCTTGTCCTCCAATTCACCTTCACTCTTGAATGGATTGTTCCTTTCACTATCCTTCAGCTGTATCTTCAAGCTTTGTTACTTCAAAAACTTACAAAGTCCCTGTTACAATTTAACTACTATAATCTTGCTCTAAAATTTCACTCATTCAATATCTGCTAATCATTACAGAAATTTTCATACCTTCACCTACCTTTAGGATCTCATCACTCCAGCAAATCAGTTCAACAGATCTTCATGCTTCCACTTCACAAATTTTCAACATTCAGCTACTCTCAATCAGATTTAGGATCTGATTCCTTCTTCCAATCTTTTGGCTTTATCTTGGCAAAGCTTAAATATTGACAACAATTTCTCCTTTGCTGAGTTTTCTTCTGCTTAGAAATACTTACCAGTTTCTTCCATTACTACTTATTAAGACTTGATCTTCTTTTGCTCAGATACTTCATTAGCTATAACTATCAATCTTCAATCTATTTCTTTATCCAGCAAAACCCAAATCAGAGTTAAATAAAAAAAATACTAGCATGATTTCACAAGCAGACTCCATTCACTCTTTACATTTGAGTGAATCCCCAATCTTCAAAACATCACTATGGACTTTTTTATGTTTCTGCAATCTCGTTACTCACCTACCTCTAAGAAATTAATTGTTCTTCTCCAATTTCAATTTCAAACATTTCACAATTCCAATTATACAGATCTATTGGCCATAAATGACTTGCTCTACTTTCCTCAAAATATAATCGTTCTATCAAAATGCAGGAATAACAAGATTAGTATTCCTCTTACCAATCTCCGAGCTTTACCCTGGTCACTTAACTATTAGATTAGAGTCTGACCTCCCTTGCCTGCATACACATCTTTCCACATGTCTATGTTCTAAATTCCTCCAAAGAAACTTTCACACATAATTTCTTTCTTCTGCTCTGATACCACTCGGACGCAGGGTTACCCCTGCTTATTTCCATAGTGTGCATATTGAAATTCATAAACCATTTTCCCTGAGGAATTTATATGACCTTCCAGTCAAAGGTTCATTATAAATGAACAATGTTTTATTCCCCCTTTAATTAGAACTCATGCGGAAACATTTTAATAGACTAACCAAAACTATAAACCCTCATTAACTTTTCCATAGGGACTTTATCAATCCACCTTCATGAAAATTTGATCAATCTATACCCCACTCTACAATTCATTAATCCTGCGCATGATAACCAAACCCATTCCATTGTCTCTGACTTTGGTTAAACCTGACTTAACCTTTTAATTCCTTTAACCCACTTATTTCTATTATAACCTTCATATAATAGAAATGCACATAAATACATGTAAGCCTTACCTTTTCTGCCAATCCTCAACCTTCGAACATTTACCAATGTTACCTTTATTGGATCAATTCTCCACTGTTAATTTCACTCCACCAGATCAACGGTTGTCACGTGACCTCCACTTATCTTCATTGCTTCAACCTTCACCATAGATCTCATTGTTTAATCTGACAGTTGACATTACATTCGATCAATGAAACTAATCCTTTTTCCTGCACCGTAGATCCAACCCTCATTTGATCCAATGCTCCACAACAATATCGGTCGAACAACTTGTATGAGTATTACCCGCCCGATAAAGTGATTTCCTCTCTCCTCTGACGTGCTACATGTCAGTTGCTTAATGGAATTGGGTGACTCCCCTCTATTACCAATTATCACCTCCTCTCCATCTAATAACCCGCTTTCGCTTGTAAACCCGCTTTCCTTCTTTGATTAACTCCTGAGCTATTTAATGCCCAACGAAAGTAGATATTATACCATCAATAGCCGCGACGACTCCTCCATATTCCTCATCCGTTGACTTTTGCATTGGTCTCCACCATTCATTTATTTGACTTTACATTGTGTGATTTAATCCTGGCCTCTTATCTCCTTCAATCTTGTCCAATGATCTCGAAGATCCAATGGATCCTATGCATGGCTACACTCTCTTTTCTTTCTTCACTTTTCTTATGTTTTATGATATTTCCTCGACATTTTGTGGTTTTTGGATTTTTTTCAGGTTCTGGTCCTTCTACTATTTCACTGTGCAATCCCTCTTAACCTTCAACTTTGATCCTTCTAATGGATTCATCAATCCATTACGATCCTTCCCATCATGTTTCTCTCTATGTCATCGTCGAACTCTACTTGTAGCTCTGTTACACAGAATACACTAACTCACTCATCATTCACCATTCGATACTCAACGACACACTTATACAACTTGGAATTGAATCTCCATGCATATATATATATATATATCAACAAACAATTACATGATGAGACTCTCTGTCTCTCCTCATCCTAATCTTCTAATTAGTGGCCTCTGATCATCATCTGACATAGGCTTACAATTACATCTACCTATCTAATTATCTAAATCTCTATCTTTAGCCTCTATCTATGCCTTTTTGGCTTACATTTACACAAAAGGGGATTCTAAAACCAATTCCTGGTTTAGATCCATAAGCTTCAAAACAAAATACTAAGATCTCTTTCTCATCCCTAAGGATTCTCTCAAATCCACAAAATCATGAACTAACTCCTAATCTGGATTTTACAATCAATTCCCAAATCCCTCAGTTCTATCAACTATCCTAAATCTCTCATATTCTCCTACATTTGAGAATATTTACAAATATTCCTCACTATATTCAATTAAATCCTATTCTAGCCTCTCCCATTAAAATCACTCAAAAATTCTAATAATTACATTAATTCAATACTTAGGAAACCAAATTTCTTGAAACACAAGACCCCCTATGTCTACTAAAATACAATGATTTTTCCTTGGGCTGAATTCTCTTGCATCAGCTGGCAAGGATGAAGCAACTTGCACACCCACCTGTCTCAATGGGTATAGACATGTGCTATGCAGCCTGTACAAGCACACCCCAAACTTAGGATCGACAATTGAAACCAGACAGAACAATAGGAAAGGCGGCGCACACCACAAATATTCCACGTGGAAGCATTCAATAAGGTATGTGGAGTCTTGAACAGGGGTCAACAGGTGAGACAAACTGATTGGAACCTGCACGTGCCAAAGATTCGATGGGCTTATAGGGCCATGTGAAAAAACCTAAGCACAGAGATGATTCTAAAACTAAGGAAAAAAGTCAAGACCACAATTTTGGAGGAAAGGAATCCTCACGCAATAACTCCCACAGTTGGGACAGTACGTGAGGACCAAGATGAAGGAATTATGCAGCTACGCAAGGGTGAACATATGTGGATTCAGGAAGCCATTCGGCAAGGGAACCTTAAGCTTAGCAAACTCAAAAAAAATCAGATATGATTGAGTAAGAAAAGCATGTTAATGGACTCGGAGATCAAAAAACTAGAAAACAACATCATGCAAGCCTGTCTCATCAACAAACTAAGAATGAAAAGACAAGATATGGATAACCATACTACCAGATTAGAAGATTGTCACCCAGGATCTGTGACTCTGCTACCATGGCTGCGATCACACCTTACCAAAAAAAGAAACTAGGGGAGTGCACCATATAAGGAAGAATGCATGGCACTAACTGTCGCGAGGATAATTGACGAGTACCCATAGACTAGGCTGGAAAGAGGATTGAAGCCTCGCACAGGTGGTGTGACCACCTAACTAGTCGTAGGGAGCATAGTCTCAGCACTCCAAGCAGTTGAAAGAGAGAGCAGGACTATAAAAGAGGTTGTGAGGGAGTTGCATGATACAGAGGTTGCGTGCAGGATGGGCATGTCACAAGGGTTGCGCCTGTGTAGAGGGGGTTGCGCTGCCATGTGGGTAGGCGAGGAAGTGACCGTTAATGTCATTATTCATGACAGGATGTCCAATTTAAGAAAAAGAGGAGTTGGTCGCAGGAAATTAAGACACGAATTCAGAACTAGATTTGGGATGATCTGCCACCAAGAATGAATTAATGACTCAGAAATGGGGGGAATGGTCAAATTCAAATTAGAAAGATTGTATAAAACTACCAGGGTTGGCCACAAGACAAGACTTTTTTATTGTGAGATTTGACCTGTTATAGAGAGCACACAGTGTTGAGCGCCAAGCAGTGTTTGAGCCTCCAAAGTCACGAACAGCTACAAAAAGCTTGAACAAGATGACAAATACTAGGGGAGGTGTGGGTTTTGTCGAAATTACCACCGAAGAAGTCGCGCATGGCCCTACGATACAAGTGGAGAATGCACCAAAAATTCCAAAATTGTCCCAGACGTCGAGGCCCAACACGGATACACAAGCAGTGGGACCAGACCACATGTCCCCGTGAAACCCATGGTTTGATAAACTTTATATGGAAGACAAGGGAAATACTATTAATCAGGAGATAGATGATGATGAGGAGGACCTCTAGGCTTTCGTAGAGTAGATAAAGGCAGATGAAGAAATGTAAGAAGGCATCTAGCTGGTGTGGGCTGCAACAAAACTACACAAGTATGTCCCTCCATGGAAAGGGAAAGCAAAAGTACCCAAGGATTTGGATGTTGATAAGAGCACACTCCAGACCTTGCTCCTCCTAGATGGAATTATGTTTGAAGCTGCGGTCCTGGGCTGCATGACCATGATGAATTTTGAAGATTGGGACCTCGTGGATGGTGAAAATTTCCCACATTTACAGACTAAAAACCTTATGAAACAAAGCAAGGATGGGTCTGTTACAATGCTAGAACTGCAGAAATGGTTGCGTGGTGTGGAGAAAACTGGGCTACTCCACCTACTATGGGTTCCACATTTTCACCATGCACCAATTACGATCTTTGTCATCAGGCAGATACTTTGCTTGGTACATGATGGGTACCTATGGATGGAGGAACCCATTCCCATCACAGTGGAGCTTATTTATAGGATTTCTCATCTTCCCTGTGAGGGAAGGGACCCCAAAAATATAGCTGGAAAAAGCAGAGATTTGGCATTCATAGAGGCCATGAAGAAGAAATACAAGTTGGAAAAGAAGTAGGGAGGCTACATAATTAGTAGCATTCTAGACAGATGGGTGTGCATAGCCACCCAACGGTTAACCTGGAGGGTGATGAGAAAATGTCGCAGCAACGAGGTACCAGCAATGGTCGTCGCACTGGTCGAACAGTGCACGGAGGGGATCCAATTAAATTGGGATGAATTCCTCTGTGAAGAATTTCTAACCAGCTGCAAGGAAGTTTAGGAGAAGGGTAACACCTTCCACTATGCATGGTTGCTCTTGTCTATCTTATTGGTGACTAGGAAACTACCTGAGGATAGTTAGTTCCATCCTCTTGAATAGGACTTGCCAGAGGTGGCAAAATATGCATCGCTTTGGGCTACAAAGGATGCCATGAGGATCCGTGAGACCAAGATCTTCTAGTTGCTCATGGAGGCAAGCATCTAGATGTCGATCAAAACATGGCCGTGCCTATCCCCTACAGTGTACAACAATCTACAGAGATTTGCAAACTTCAAGGTGGATATGCATAATGTGTATATTAGGGTGCATAATGATCCAGCATAGAACTAGACCAAAATTCCATTCATCATGATTGATGATGCCATTTTGGCCATGCTCGACTCATGGCCTCCCGAGTGGCACACCCCAAATCTGGCAGCACGCGATAAGGTAGCAGTACGAAAATAGAAGGATGCCACCAAGTTATTGGCTCAACAAAATCACAACGAGCAATTGGACGCAGAGGTAAGGGCTTTCCACGAGGCAGCGAAGGCCGCCGTAGAGCAAACCAAGACTGCCAGAAAAGCAACAACAACACAGGAAACAAGGTTCACCATGACATGGGAACAAGGAGGCACAGACTTGACCATAAGACAGGGAATAGAGGACAGAGTGAAAGGTGCAGATCAAAGCATGACATCTACACAACTTAAATGACAACTCGATATGGAACGAGCAGGCCCACAGAAGAAGACCAACACTTCCAAACTAGACAATGAACATATTACATTGACAAAGCGTGACCTCTACAACATCGAAAACACAATTCGCGAGGTCACTAGGGAAGCACTCTAGGAAGCAACGATGGAGAAATAGAATGTGTTGGGGGCCATCAAGGCCTAGCTACAAGAAATTCAAGAGGGGGCCACATAGAAGCGAACAATAGCTGCCTACGCTGCCACATGTACATCGATAACAAAGAAGTTGCTGTGGGCTAAAATGGATAACACCATCATACTGTCGAAAGGAGTACTAAAAATGAAAAGCATGGAGGATAGAGTCACAGTGGGCTGGATCAAGGGACTTGGCATAAAATTGGCTGCCCTCCTGCGAGATACTTTATACCAGCTATAGAACAGAGTAACAGTAGAACTCCGCA
>APFE030699629.1:4309-19798 GCA_000404065.3 Pinus taeda | reverse complement strand
CCCCCAAGCTTCGCAAGGGTGCCCTCCAGTAGTGCTGCTGAGAGTGATACAACGTCGACCTCAGGTGCCACGGGATTCCCCTCCACAGCCACCTATGTAGTTCCCTAGGAGAAGCAACTATGGATACCAGCTCGTCGCAGAAGCCAGGCGGAACAATCGTGAGGTAAGTTCGGAGAAGTAGGAGAGGGGGTATCTCTCTTCCCTGTCTTCACAGACCCTCGTGCTTAACTCCCAGATCCAGAGCTTTCCTGGTCTTCCTAACACTGTTGAATTTTCTCTCGTTAATCAGACTCCTATGTTTGACATTTAATACGGCCTTGGAGAGTTAACTCTCCACTCACCTAATCAAAGGCCCAAAAATCCTAACACTTGTTGGTGTATTTAACTTAAAAGAAAAAGTTCTAGTAAATTTTAGTTAGCGCTTGATTTTAAGGGCTGTTTTTTAAGTCAAGGGATGATGGAAGTGAAACTAGTGTTTTTTTTTCGACGCAAAAGAAATTAATAAAACCTAACTATATGCATGTGCACTTTGTCATTGTTTTTCGATGAAGAGTAATTTCTATAGGGTTCGAAAGGAAACTTCTAATGAAATAAACTTTTCTTTTCTTTTCTTTAATTCACACTTCACACCCAAAAGTTAACAAAACTATTTATGCCTAAATAGATGCAAATCTATCCTAATGCAACAACTAAATGCTTGATGCAAGATTGAAAACAACTCTAAAACAAAAAATGAAAGTTGCTTTGCTTATCAAATTTTCTTTTGCCACTTACAATATCTAGATTGAATATTAGATGCTACCATTCATTTCGTCTAAATAATAAAAACAAAACTCAAGATAAACATAAAGCACTTTCACTCACCAAAAGGAAACCAAATGAAAGGCAAGTTCAAGAAAGAAAAACAAAAACTTTTCAAAAAGTTCTCTTCAAAGTAGCAACAAGAAAGTCTTTTTGAAAATACTCTCAACAAGAACTGAAACTTTGCGATTGAAACAAGAAGCAAGAAACACTTTTGCAAGTTGACACCATACAATGAATGAAAACTCGACAAAAACAAATGTGTTTAAAGAGGCTTTTTAACAACCGAAAGCAGCAATGAAAGCTTTGGTAACAAAGACCAAAAAAGATAAAAAAGACAATTTCAAAAAAGCATCAATTGACAACTTTGATGAAATCAAGAAGTAAATGGTCACAAAAAGCGATTTTGTTAAGCAAACAAAAAAGTCACCAAAAGCAAAGTTGAACACAAAGATTTATAACAATCTTTCTACTCTGATAAAGATCAAAACTCCTTATAATCAGAGAGAAATCGGAGTAAAACGCTTGTTGTAACACAGACAACTGATACTGGCAAAAATGAGTCTTTCAAACTGACTCAAAACACCAGACAAACTTCAGAGACACAAAAATTTATAAATCTTGAAAGTTGCAAGATATACGCGACTGCACTTAGTGCAGACTGCGTGTATACACGACTGTGCCTGAGGAAACCTACGTATACGCAGGTTCACTTCACGATCCGGTGAAATGCAAATATGAAAGGGAGTGGAATTGACCATGTCCCACTTATCTTTAATGCCAACGTCTGGATCTCCAACCTGGGACTGAAATGTTTAAGTAAAGTTATAGCTTTGTTGATTTCTAGTTTCCCTGGAGGAATGTATAAATAAATTGATCCCTTTGCTCATTCATGCTATCGCTTTCTTTGCTCATTGGAACTGACACTGCGTTTTGAATCTGAGCAATGTCGATGAAAACCCTGGTCGAGATGATTCAGATTCAGATTTATGATGAAGAGGCAGTGCGGAGTAATTATAGTCATCCTATTGACGACGGTACATCAAGCAACAGCCAAATTCACCACGGTAGCTACTGCGACACCGCAAGAATTCATGATCCAACGGAAGAAGTCCCATCCCAAATCAAGAAGCGGCGCGTGGATAGATCAACGGAATGCCTCTTGGACCGTCTACCCGAAGCGATTCTGCATGACATTCTGTCACGCCTATCAATCTGCGAAGTCTTGAGAGCCCAGCAAATTTGTGTTGCGTGGCACAACATGGTTTCGTCGTCCAACATTTTTCAACGACTATACGACAGCAGAAACCAGGAATCCTGGATTGCTCTCACCGACGGTCCCCAGAATCCCTTCGACTTTTGCCTCTTCAACAACCATTCTAACAAGTCGTATTTTTTCCAGACAATGTATGAGGCAGATCTGACTAATTCATGTTGGCTTCTCCAGGGAACTGCCGACGGTCTTATGCTCTTTGTAAGCAGTGAAGGAAAAATGGTGGCCGCTAATGCCTTGACAAGATCCTTCCAACTGCTGCCCGATACAAAGGTGAGCACGCGCCTTGGGCTCCAGTCGTGTTTGAAGAAAAAACTATGGGGGAGCAACTGCACACCTTCCATGTCCATCAACATAGTTGTAGACAGTGCAACTAAAACTTATAAAGTAATGGTGTGGGGAGAAGTGAGATCAGGTCAGGTACATTCTCTTGTCTACAGCTCCGCCACAGACAAATGGAGTGTAAGGCTGTGTTCAGAGATCAGTTACAGATTATTCAGGCGACCATTCCATTCCACTGTGCATGGCAACACCATCTTCTACACCTCAACCCATATGCTCACAACTTATGACACACAAACCGATTTGTTTGTTGTAAAACTAAGAAATTTGCGAATGCCCCGGCGAATAATGGACATGGCAGTGCGGCGGGTGCACATTATTACTATTACGGTATACAAGAGCCAAATATTTATTTTGTGTGTCGTGATGGGCTGGCGTTCCTCCGCTGTAATGGGGTTGTGGCAGGCAAATCTCACTCATGGCCAGTGGGAGCTTTTGACTTCGCACGGCTTGCAATTTTATTCACATAGGGTAGCAGCTGCCTATGACGGAAAGCACAGCATCACAATTATTCCAAGGATGCGGGGATCGAATATAATGTCTCTGAATTTGGATACGAAAGAGTGGATGGTGTGTGATGGAGATAACCAAGCCTGGAGGTTGTCCGATGGAAACGCACAACACCGCCAGACAACCTTTTCACCAGCTTTCAAGGCTTTTCACTTGAAATTAAAATTTTGCACACCGTGATGAGATGAGCCGGATGATGTACTTTGGGAGGTGGAGTGCACTGGACATGAGCCGGATGATGATTAGAATATGAACCGCTATCAGTGCGTTGGTTACTTTGGGAGGTGGAGTGCACTGGTTACTTTGGGAGGTGGAGGAATGGTCTGGACAGTTAAAAGTAGCCGGAATTTATGGAAAAAAGTTTTAAAAATCTTGTGGAGGCAATGTTTGAATAGTGTTTTTGATGGTGGAAATGGATTCAGCACTTAAAATTTTGAAGTTTAACAACTATACATTGGCTTTACAAAAATCTTTGCTGGATTTTCTCTACATATAAAGGGAATTTCCTGGGATATGAAAATTTGAATGGGACTTGTGATTTTGGATGAATGTTTTTTAAATTTGAATGGGATCTTGAAAATTTGTTGTGGATTTACAATGTTATTGTTTTAAATACAATTATTTAATAATGTTTGCAAATTTGTTGTGGATTTACAATGTTATCGTTTTAAATATAATTATTTAATAATGTTTATTAAAAGTGTGAAAAAATCTTAAAAGATTTAAGAGTTGGGTTTTGAAAATACTTATTAATTTTTTTGGTTAATAAAATTATTTCTCATTTGAATACAAAATATATATATTTTTATTTTTAATATTTGAATATAAAATGTATTATGGTTTGATGGTTTGTCTTGGTTTATTATTAAAAAATTAGATTAATAACATAATCAACCAAAGTTTTTTCAATATAAGAAATTTAACAAAAATCAAAATTAGGTCATTTTTGCCTTGAGACATATAATGCAACTATGAACTGAAAACTAGAAGAGCAATATGTAAAATAAGTAGAAAGAAAGTAAGCAAAACCCATCATCCATTCTTGGGGAAATTCAATTCCTCTACTACAAGTATATCCTAGGCATACGTTCCCAGAGACAAAGAGTTCACCATCACCTTTCCAAACTTCCAAATCGAGGAAGTAGTGCATGAGACCCATGTCCTTGATTCCAAACGATTTGATCAACTGCTCATCACCAGTTAAAATCAAGTCATCAACATATAAGACAATAATCAACCATTTATCTTCTACCATGATATGATAGAGGATTGCATCTGCTTCATTTTTGGTGAAGCCCAAATCGATGAGATATTTATTGATCCTCGTGTACTAAGCACGTTGTGCTTGCTTGAGACCATACAACACTCGCTCAAGTCTCCACACATGAAACTCCCAGTCAAAAAGTCTTGAATCCTTTTGGTTGCTCGATATTCACGTCCTCCTTAATAACTCCATTGAGGAATGTTGTTTTCACATGCATCTGGTAGATCTTCCACCCCACCTATGTAGTTAAAGAAATAATTGATCTGATGGATGATGGATGAGTACCTTGCTACAAGAGAAAAGTTATCATCATATTCAATCCCCTCAACTTGAGAGTACCCCTTGGCCAAAAATCTAGCCTTATGCTTTTCTATGCTTCCATTTGCTGCATGCTTGACCTTGAAGATCCATCTATTGGTCTTGGGACCACTTCCCAAACACTGTTCTTTACAATGGATTCATACTCCACCATTATGTCAACCCATACACTCCTTCCTCGAAAGAGGAGGCCTCAGTCTCTACAAGTCATTAGAGCCATGTAGATAGTGTACCGATCTGGTGACCTTCTCTACCTACAGTGACTTGAAGGAGAACCCACATTCTCCCTCACATCCTGCATAAGTCTCTCATCTTCCTTGTGTTTTTTATTATGTAGACAGTTCGTGGCATAGTGCCCAAATTCTTGACAATGGAAGCATTTAATTTTTTTACAAATCTTTCTTCTTGCCCCCTTGACTAGATTCTAGTTTTGTATTGGGATTTATTCCATTTTCCCTTCTTTTCCTTTCTATCCAATACATTTTTTTCTTCATCCTCACCCTTCCATGAAGTCCTATCTCTGGTATTCTGCCTTATTTCCTCCTCTACCAAATCAAAACATAAGCACCCCCAACTTGGTATTTTCTCTCTTCCATTCACCGAATTGTATAACATGCTTAGCTTCACTCTAATACAATTTGGTTGGCCTAACCATAGCTTGGCTCAACTGGTTGACTTCATATCACATATTTGGTCGTGTGTTCACAAGATACATTAGTGAGCTCACCAATTGTCGGTAAATAATAACATCCACTTCCTCTCTTGAAGTGTCATCCTCTTTCCGCTAGTTGGTTGCTAGAGGTGTCTCCATGGGTTTGCAATTGTCCATGCAAAATATTTGAATTATCTCATAAACATACTTGCCTTGAGAGACAAACAATTTCGCACAACCTTGCCATGCTTCCAATCCGAGGAAGTAGTGCATGAAACCCATTTCCTTCATTTGAAACTCTCTTGCAAGTTCCTCCTTGCAAGGTCTGATCAACTACTCATCACCAATTAAAATCAACTCATCAACATATATGAAAATAATCAACAATTTTCCTTCTGCCAATATATGATAGAGTTTCTCATCCGCTTCACTTTTGGTGCATCCCAAACCGATGAGATAGCTATCAATCTTAATGTACCAAGCATTGGGTGCTTGCTTGAGACCATACAATGCTCGCTTGAGTCTGCACACATGAGAATCATAATCAAAAGTCTCGAAGCCTTATGGTTGATCGATATATACCTACTCCTTAATAACTCCATTAAGGAATGTTGTTTTCACAACCATCTGGTGGATCTTCCACCCTATATGTGCAACTAGAGAAAGAATTGATTTAATGGATTAGTACCTTGCTATAGGAGAAAAGGTCTCCTTGTAGTCAATCCCCACAACTTGAGAGTACCCTTTGACCAAAAATATGGCCTTTTACTTTTTTATGCTTCCATCTGCTACATGATTTTCCTTGAAGATCCATCTCCAACCCACAACTGATTTATCTGTTGGTCTTCAAACCACTTCCCAAGCATTATTCTTTATAATGGATTTAGATTCCTCCACCATTGCATTAACCCATACAAGTTGCTCTACTTCTTCCTTGAAAGAGAATGATTCAGTCTCTACAAGCTTAGTCATTAAAGCCATTGTTGTGCAGACAAAAATGATCACTCTACTCCTATGGGAAGATCTAGCAACAAACTAGACAAATATGTGCAAAATTTCCTAGCTTATACTAGAAAACACAAAGGAGGGTAGATGGCCCACCTCACTCTGATTTTAAAATCCATTGGTGTCATCCTTAATTCTATCACTTCCAAGATCGATCTCCTCTTCACCGATGTGGATGAATACTTGAAAGGAGAATCATGTGGAAACAACAAACACATACATGGTAAAAACCATTCCAATATAAACCATATAACATATCAAGGAGTATTATACCAAATGAGCTATGATCAACACATTTATGGAAAGAAAACACATAATGTATTATTAATAGATAGTAAAGAGATCACTATAACCACTTAAGCCTTTATGTTGGAAGGCTCCTTTATGTGAGTTCCCAAGTCCTAGCCGTAACCTTCAAGCACTCCTTTCTCCTTAGCAAAATGGGCAACATTTGGGCATAGTTCAATACTAGGAATGCAACCAAGCAATAGCCAAGCAATAGCTAACCAAAAGTATATGGAAAGGGTTTGATTTATAGGGAAGGAGAGTGAGTTGAGGATCCATAAAGGGAGGGAGAGGTTCCACATTTCAAGGGGAAGATCCATTAAAGTAGGATCAAGAACCAGGAACGGGAGGTCTCACTCTAATTCTCATTCAACTACAACCAACTCGTCATTCTAGAGACTTCTAGTGGGACAAGATTCTCCTCAATTTTAGGAAAAAAATTCTTAAAGAGGGATAGCACGTATTTTCCTATCAAAAGGCATGCTGGCAACACTAGTCACTAGTTAGACAAAAGGTTACCAACATGGTTTTGTCTGCTAAAAGTAGTGTTGGACTTGCAAAACAAGGTTCTAGACAATTTCTTTAGAATTCATTCAAGGAAAGCCTTCTTCTTCCTTCGGGGATGGTTGTAAACATGTTTCATGGTGAATACATTGTTCTTGATGGCTTTTGTCACTTTGCAACACTTGTGACATTGATGACACAAATTGCGACACTTGGGATATGAGACTGGGAGAGTGACACAATACTCTATACTAAATTCCCCTTAAAGCATGAAGTCAGAACGAGAAGTGACGACTGAAATTCTTTACAAATCAAGGCAAGGACTTTGGAGAGCCATAATCAGGAGACTCGCAAATCAAACATAATACAATATATCTGACATTTTTAATGTAAGTATGATCAAAGTGTAAGCATCGAACAATACATAGATCCATGACATGGATGCAACCATCTGACTAGAAAGGATCATGTGCATGGATCCACACCATGGATACAACCATCCAAATAGAAGGGATCATGTGTATGAATCCATAGCATGGATGTAGCCATCCAAATAGAAGGTATCATTTGTATGAATCCATAGCATGGATGAAATGATCTGAATAGAAGGGATCATGTGTAGAATCATGAATACTTAATAACTCCATGTAGCCTGGATTTATCAAATGAAACCCAAGGTCTTCATCTCTGTCCCGATCCAACCAAAGTACGAATATAACCAACTGAATAAATGGGTTGAAGTCGAACATTGTAGAAACCACCTGATTACTAGTCAATGATGTAAACCATTAATAGGCATGAGAGAAACCACCAATGATGAAAATGGATCTCAAGGTACGAAAACACAATCTACGAGTGTGAACAATGAAACTAAATTCGAACACTCACAGAATCATTCGATCAAAGGCCACTGATGTGAACCTATCATTGAATGCAAAGAACCTCCCATTGAGGTACACAAGATCCAAGGTACTAAAACAAAATTTCTAGATCATTTTCATAGATAATGAGCTGGAATCGACATGAAGTGATCAATCGAAGGAGGCCCATAATTTTTCTCACATCATCGATACGAAACTTGGGATTTGTCAGAGTTGGCAAGAGTGATTCAGGATTGTGGTAGAAAAGTCAAATTGGGTATAAGTGGTTTGAATTGTAGATGGGACTTCTCTTGAACATATCAATGAAATGACTCCAGAATTTGGAAACATTTGACTCAACATAGGATCAAAGGTCATCGTGATAATATGATATAATCATATGAGAGAAAAATGGTTTCCAAAACCTCGTAAGACAAGTGACAAAGTGAGGATAACCCAAACCTGACATGAGATATGGAAAGTGTCATGTTTAAGAGTGACATGGTGCCTTTATACAAATTACAAGATATATGTTTACTTCCATCCCTCCCCAACTATTTCTAGCAAGTACCTCTTTATTTTTAATCCCAATATTGAATAGGATATCATATGCTTGTCGTATAAGTTCATCCTTTGGATGAATCCATCCTATGGATGAATCCATCCTATTATTTTTAATGAAACATAAGAAGGAGTAGCTCGGTCTCCTCATGATGAAAAGTCATTTGTTGTTTTAGTTTTACGAGTCTGACGAAGGGGTAACTCAACATATTTTTCATGTTTACAGAGTTTGAAAAAGAGGCAAAATGGAAACTCTAGAGATCCCTTTCCATAGATAGTCTCTCGAATCTATAAAGGTAGAAAACAATATTCAAGAGAACCTCTTAGTCATGTTTAACTAAGGTATTCCATTTTCATAACTAGTCTATCTCAGTCTGGAAAAGGGTTAAACTTATACCGAGTAGACTTCTTTTCATTTAATTTTACGAGTTCGAAAAGATAAGTGATCATCAATCTTTTCATATTTTGAGAGTCTAAAAAGAGCTGAAAGAGGACTCCACTTGGAGGAAATAATAATATAAAAGGATAACAATTAGTTCTAGTCATGATGGAACTATGCAAAACATGTAAAGTTCAGGAGGCCGGCTAGTAAGACCACTCAGTGTGGATGTTCCTTCAGCAAGGGTAAAATAGCCAAGTGAAATCATATGATCGACCAAAGAGATGGTGACGATGGAATGAAAAAACCAAGGATCATTTGGCAAAAACATGCTTATAAAAATGGAAATCACAAGAGGTAAAGTGGGAATGGTTTCATTTTTACAAAAGATTGAAACATGGGAAACTATGCTTGAGTATACATGAATATTGTTTCATTTTTTCACAAGCTTAAAACATGGGAAAAATATATGCTCCGATTTGGTTTCATTTTTACACAATTTTTAAATGGAAACAAAATATGCTTGGGTTTGGTTTCATTTTTACACAAGCTTGAAACAAGGATAAACTATGCTTGAGTTTGGTTTGCATACCCCCAACATAATGACTCAATTCGAGGTACATGCCTGCAATATTCATTTCATTCACCTATGTAGACTAGTAGTTATTAACATGTGGATGGAATGAAGGCTCACTTATGAGATCAAGTGAAAGACTCAACTGGGAATTTAGGACATCTAATCAAAGACTTGAATTAGAAGGGGACTTGTTTCATTTTCTAACGAGCTTGACACAGGAAAAGAACCATGCTCATGACACCTTGTTTCATTTTTTAACGAGCTTGACACAAGTAAGAAATTATGCTCATGACAGCTTGTTTCATTTTTTAATTACGTTGACACAATAAAAGAACCATTCTCACAGGGACATATTTCATTTTTTAGCAAGGTTGACATAGTAAAAGAACTATCCTCATGGTACCTTGATTATGGCCTATAAGAGGTGATAGCTTCCAAGAGATTCTCATCACACAGGAGAAAAATGCTCTGGAAGGGATACATGTCAAGTGATCTAATGGAAAGGTAAGGTTCTAATGCCCTAGTGCATGATGCACTATATCACTGACTAGATCACCAGTAGATGTGGGCACAGAATAAGTCGCCACAAAATTAACTTGTGGAGGGGGTCATACCACTTGCATACAAGGACCATTTAGGGAAGATGGTTGATCGAGAGTCAAATTAGGACCAATGAATGAAATTTGACGAATGACCACAATTCTTCCTTCATGCAGGAAAGATATGACATGAAAGAGAGAAGAGAAAAGAACTCCCGTGACATAAACATAGTCATGACCGAGGAGTAAATTAAAATCCAAAGGGCCTTGGAAAACTAGCACACTAAGATAGACTATTTTTCCTCCCAAAGTAATAGGAAATTTCATAAGGATTCCTAAGGGTTGACTGGTTCCTTTATTAAAATCTAAGAGACTTTGGGTAATGGGGACAAGCTGCAGAGAACCTAAATATTTCCAAGTAGTTGAGGACAAAAGACTAATATATGCGCCTTCATCTATGATTGTGCTAGGTACGTCTATATTATAAACTTGTACTGTGACTTGAAAGGGCATATAGGAAGGAAGGTGATATCCTACCACTCGACTCTAATCAAAGAAAGTGACTAAACTACTTGGAGATGGTGCCATCATAATGGGAGGACTTCTCTCTTGTGTTACAGGAATTGGAGGATCCGCCCCCCATACCATGGGAATAGGAGGATCGCCCCCCTGCACCATGGGAACATGAGGATTTCCCCCTAATTCTTTGGAATTTGAAGAAACGAGAAGAAATTGAGCGATACAAAATTCACTCTCTACAAGATAAATTTGATCAACTAAAAGTGAAATTAGATCAATCATTTTTTTCTACCAATGGTTGGTTGGAAACAGACTCATGGGATTCACTTTCAGAGAGAGTGGTATTTACCATAGATGAGTTTTGATAAATCACTTGATCAACTAGTGGAGGATCAAGGGAAATATTTTGATAACCATTTGGAAGACGAGGTTGAGAAGTGATAAGGATATCCAACATGTTAGAGGCTTCATCCATATAAGGAAAAAGGTGAATAGGATGATGCCCTTCACATAACCTACAGGGAGATTTGATTTTTCACTTTTTCTCGTGGGCTTTACTATCATTAGTTGAAGTTTTATCATTACCATGATATCCATAGGTCAATGGCAAAGGTCGATGTGAACCCGTGGACCACACTTCTAATATTTTGGGAATACAAGGACATTCTCGAAGAAGGTGGTCACCCTTACAAAGCTTTCATGGGAATTTCACTCTACAAGGTCGATTGGAATATTTTTTAACATTAGTTGCATCTATAGTAATGGTTGCTTAGTTGGCCCTTTCCTTATTTTTATTATTCTTAATATTCCTTTCGTTCTTATTTTTATCCACCTAATTACTTACTTGTAGGCTTTCACTAGATGAAGATGAAGAAGATGAAGAACATTGAACAAGCAAAGAAGGTAAAGAGTTAACTTTAGGCTCAACCAAAGGTTGATACAGTTCAGGTGGAGGAGAGCCTAGTTGAGGAGCCGTTTGGACATTTAGAACCATTGGGGTCGAAAATAAGAAAATTGGAAAACCAATGGTAAACCTGGGAAGGGACAACTTTTCCATATAGGAAGCACCAACATTTCCAAAAGAAGAGAAAGGACCAAGATTCCTGTCAGAGGGGTTTAATGGTTGGTTGACATGGGAATTATTTCCATTAGTCTCAACCTAAGATCTACTAAGGGGTATTCCACAGGAAAGATATTTTCCCATGGTCAATTAATTGATTTTATAATTTAACAAAAATAAATAAAAAATGGGTAACTAGGCACAAAGGTTTACCAAGAAACTGTGAACTAAAATATACATCTTCACAAACCAAGGACTTAATGTACGACAACCAATCTCCCGTATACGATGCAGTTGACTTGATTACCTATGGATGAATAGCAACCTATTGGTCACTCCAAAAATATACACGACACTATGTGGAAGTGTGGTATTAGCAGTGTTGTCTAATGCATAACCATTCGATGAGAGAATTCCCATATACTTACCATGCATGGAGCACCTACAATATCCCTGAAAGTACTGGTGAATAGTCCTATACACTTCTGTATTTGGAACAATATTTCACCCCTGGGATACAACATTGTAAAATAATGACAACTCCTATGTTTAATGACGTGGGAACACATCTCTACCCTATACCTCTAAATGTTTTCGTTAATGTTCCAAATGCTCCTTAGGTTAATTGAGGTAAATTTTAACTTTGATCTTGAATTAAGTTTCATTTTTTAGGCTCAAAGATTGATATCAACGGAACCCATCTATGATGCAAATAATATGCGAAAAAAAGATTCTTTTCATTTTGATGAAAGTTAACTAGTGTAGGGAAAAAATGTAAACATTGATGAGACAATCAAGTATGCAACAAATAAAGCTTCCTAACTAGAATTTTCGCTTTCACTATTCCAATGCACCTACCAAAAGTAAAATGATTTTTTTTTTAACTTTTCTTCCCAATGGATGAAAATGCATTTTTCAGCTTTTGACACTAAGAAATGTAATCTATGTTCAATGATAATCCCAAAAATGACTTTTCAATGCAATGTAATCTAATGCAATTTGAAAAGTAAATGTTTAGATGAAAGCTAAGAAAATATAACTACCATTTCTTTTATGGTTTTAAAAATAGCTAATAATGCTTTAACCAATAACAAATTATTAGATGATAGGGTTTGGTTTATAGGGAAGGAGAGGGAGTTGAGGATCCATAATAGGAGGGAGAGGTTCCACATTTCAATAGGAAGATCCATTAAATTGGGATCAAGAACTAGGAATGGGAGGTCTCTCTCTAATCCTCATTCAACTACAACCAACTCGTCATTCTCGAGGCATTTAGTAGGAGAATATTCTCCTCCATTTTAGGAAAAACTACCTGAAGAGGACCAACATTTACTTTCTTATCAAAGGGCAGGTGGTGAGTGCTATTCACTAGCTAGACAAAAGGTTACCAGTGGGATTTTGTCTGCTAAAAGTAGCACTGGACTTGCAAAACAAGGTTTTGGATAAGTTCTTCAAAATTTCTTCAAGGAAAGTCTTATTTTTCATTTAGGGATGCTTCTAAACATGTTTGATGGTGGATACATTGTTTTTTACAATTTTTGTCACTTTGCGACACTTGCAACATTGACGACACAAAGTGCAACACTTAGGATTTGAGACTCGAAGTGTGAAAAAATACTATGTAACAACCATGTAGCTAGTGTACCCATGTGGTGACCTTCTCTACATGCATTGACTTGAAGGAGCACCTACATTCTTCCTCACATCCTGCATAAGTCTCTTAGCTTCCTTGGTCCTTTTGCTTCCTTCTCTAGATGGTTCTGATTGATTGGTTATCTCCACTCTCTACTCCTCAATTTGTGGTTTCTCCATAACTTCTTGAGGTTCCTCCTTTAGAGGTAAAATCTCCTCTTCTAGTTATATGAAGCTTCCTCTCAAGAGATAATTGCATTGCTTTGCCTTCATCAAAATTTACATCCCTTCGCAGAACTATCATTCTGAGGGATAGCAAGTACACACGATAGTTGTGGGGAGTTTATGTGTAACAACAAAATACCCCAATCATGTTGTTTGTTCTAGATTCTTCCTTGATTCTTTGCATACATGGAAGTAAAAAAAGGCTCCAAAAATCATGAAGTGTGACACATTTGACTTTCTCCTCGAGAAGGACTTCCAGTGTAATAATGCCTAGAATCCAAAGATGACTCCAATTCTACAAATAGATTGTTGCATTGCACACCTTGACCCATAAATGAAAAAGTAGGCATTGATCATGGAACATCAC
The DNA here is from genome assembly GCA_000404065.3 of Pinus taeda. NCBI lineage: Eukaryota > Viridiplantae > Streptophyta > Pinopsida > Pinales > Pinaceae > Pinus > Pinus taeda. The sequence continues at coordinate 6,125 of APFE030699629.1, read as the reverse complement.
CCTCGCTACTCCCACAATGTTATGATTCTTTCTCTTAGCCACCCCATTTTTCTATGGGTTGTGGGGTGATGTCAACTCTCTTCGAAGGCTTTCTTTTCACATAAAAGTTTAAATTCATTTGACACGTACTCACCTCCATTATCATTCCTGAGAGCCTTCACCTTGTTTCCCATTTATTTCTCAACCAGTGCCTTGAATTCTATTAACTTTGAGAATGTATCATCCTTCTTCCACATGAAGAAGATCTAACACTTTCATGAGAAGTCATCAATAAAAATGAAATACTATTTGTGCCTGGAAGTGGATGCTATCAAGAAAGGTCCACAAAAGTGGATCCTTTCCAAGAGTGCATGTGTTTTGTTATCCCGATCATGAAATGTGGATTTTGTGTACTTCCCCAAGGTACATATTGTTGCTCAAGTTCTCCTTTGAGGAGGCATGTGGTTATCTACTAAACGATATTCAAAGTTCCATGATGCAAATGGCCAAGTATTTTATTCCAAATTTCAATGACATCGAGGTTGTGCACCTTCTCCACATTTGTGCTCAATGCAACACAATTCTCCACATCTAGCTTGTACAAGTTTTTCACAAGAATCTCAATCTACTTCATCTGTCTCATGGCTATGTGTCTTAGGAATGCCTTTCCTATGCTAAAGAACACATCATAACCGCAATCTTCTAACACTACAATAGAGACGAGATTTTTCTTTAGGCCCAAAATGAACGTGACATCCTTCAGCCTGAGGACGAAGAATCACTCCCTCTAAAAGCTGACTGTAAGATTCTCAGTTGCACTATACCTTCCATCATCCCCCATATCGATGTGCATCTGCAAATATTTTTCCTCCATGTCACTGAAAAAATATTTATTTCCCGTCGTGTGGAATGATGCACCTGAGTCTAAGTACCACACGCTTCCCATCACTGTGCTGACCATGCATGAAATGAGGGTAAATTCAAGCTCAAATTGTGAAGCCAAAGCTTCACTTGTTTCTCCTCCTTAGGTCTTTGTGCTTTCCTTCTTATGTGGAGACTTCATGGATAATGACCTAATTCATGACAATGGAAGCATTTAAGTTTTGAAAAATATTTCTTCTTTCCCCCTTGACTAGATTTTGGTTTGGATTGGGATTTGTTTGCTTTTCCCTTCTTCTCCTTTCTAGCTAACGCAATTTTTTCTTCATCATGGAGATAACCAAGCCTGGAGGTTGTCCGATGGAAATGCACAACACCGCCAGACAACCTTTTCACCAGCTTTCAAGGCTTTTCACTTGAAATTAAAATTTTGCACACCGTGATGAGATGAGCCGGATGATGTACTTTGGGAGGTGGAGTGCACTGGACATGAGCCGGATGATGATTAGAATATGAACCGCTATCAGTGCGTTGGTTACTTTGGGAGGTGGAGTGCACTGGTTACTTTGGGAGGTGGAGGAATGGTCTGGACAGTTAAAAGTAGCCGGAATTTATGGAAAAAAGTTTTAAAAATCTTGTGGAGGCAATGTTTGAATAGTGTTTTTGATGGTGGAAATGGATTCAGCACTTAAAATTTTGAAGTTTAACAACTATACATTGGCTTTACAAAAATCTTTGCTGGATTTTCTCTACATATAAAGGGAATTTCCTGGGATATGAAAATTTGAATGGGACTTGTGATTTTGGATGAATGTTTTTTAAATTTGAATGGGATCTTGAAAATTTGTTGTGGATTTACAATGTTATTGTTTTAAAATTTGTTGTGGATTTACAATGTTATTGTTTTAAATACAATTATTTAATAATGTTTGAAAATTTGTTGTGGATTTACAATGTT